>PVIW01001764.1:0-267766 GCA_004026585.1 Noctilio leporinus | reverse complement strand
GGCTGCACCAGCCTACATTCCCACCAACAGTGTATGAGGGTTCCCTTTGCCCCGCATCCTCGCCAACACTTGTTGTTTGTTGATTTGCTGATGATTGCCATTCTGACAGGTGTGAGGTGGTATCTTATTGTGGTTTTAATTTGCATCTCTCTGATGACTAGCGATGTTGAGCATTCTTTCATATGCCTCTGGGCCCTTTATAATACAGGGTTTCTATGAGGGCTAAATTAATGTACAAAAGCATAATGTTTGGAAGAAGGTCTGGCACATAGTAAGCGCTTAGTACATGTTAACTATCATCATCGTCATCACTCTACCAATGAAAAAATGAGAAGATATCTGCCCAAGGGCAGATATTTTCAGGAGTCTGAAATTTTTTCTCTAAGGGTACGGATAGTAAATATTTTAGACTTTGCAGACCATAGGGTTTCTTTTCCAAGTACTCAACTCTGACCTTGCAGCAGGAAAGCAGCCATAGGTAATATGTGAATAAATGACTGGCTGTGTTCCAATAAAGCTTTATTCACAAAATCAGGCAACAGGCCAGATTTGGCCAGTGAGCTGAAATATGATGGCCCTTGCAGTCTGTGATAGAAAGAGAGCAAAAGCTAGGTTTTCTGCCTCTAAGAATGCATTATCCAATCCTCTTTCAACTAAACCAGGACATGTCATGATAGAGATATAAAGGAAATAAAAGATCATGGTTTTGACCAAGTTAATTATCTTTTGCAAATTACAGAACCCACTTAAAGGCTAAATGAAAAACCTGCTGATCATTTAAAAAACAAGAATATGGAAGATAATACTTCTTAAACCAACTTTCTTCCACCAAACTAAAGAGAGTTCTTTTCTCTCCTGATACCTTCAATCGCTGCAATATTACAGAAGCCCTTGCTAATTTTGAAACATTAGACTACTTTATTCACAGTTCATCTCCAACTCAACTATCATACAAGAACTATATTAACCACTCCTTGGAGTTGTCCTCCTTGCTGTTGACAGTAGGCTCTTGGGTCAGAAGCTGTGTCTCAGGAGCCCAACGTAACGGGGGAGGGCGGCCCTAAGGCATGGTATTTCTCCCGACTCATTATCAGTGCTCCCAGCCCCCAAAACATACCATCACGAACTTTACAGGCACCTCTTTACTTTTCAACTCACTGCATGGGGGTGCTCCCATTTTTCCGAATGTTATGAAAGCAAGACAATCTGATGGACTAGTCTTCAAATTTGACTTCTGAAATGTTAAAAGTTAAGAAACATAATTAAACTGCAAGTGCATTAACATTTATATAAAATATAAACCAAATGCTTATCCTGATTCGCCAAACAAATTACACTTTGAACATTATAAAAAACCAGCTACTTATCACCGGCACCATTTGAAATTATTGCTAGTACTACAACTCCAAATGCCTAAGATGCCTTAAATACAAACCCTGAACATTTACATACTGATTTCATGAGCAAAGCAAAAGGTATTTGCCGGTAACAGTACAGGACTCAGCAATTTTATTGTCTGAGTAATCCTGGTTCGTTCTGATATGAAAATTCAATTATTTTAGAACGGGCCCTCTCATTAAATTTTGACAAGCAGCACGAGCTCGGTACCAGTTATAGCTTGAAGAGACCGGGGGTGCCTGATAGCACCACACTGAATTTTAAAATGTAGTATTTTTGCAGGACAAGATTATCTGACAATTTTGTATTAAAAGAAGAAAAAATTAATCAAATACATTGTAATATTCAACATTGGTATATTTGGTCTTCTTTTTACAGATATTTTACTAAAAATTTGCTGCAAAAAAATGTTTATTGCATGCTTTTCCCCTGATTTCACAATTGAGCAATGTACTAGAAAAATATGTATATGTCGGTAGTGAACAGGAAGCATTTGACTACACATTTTTACCCACTGCTTCCTTTTTCAATTGAAATGTGTTTGTGGTGCTTATAAACATGATTTCCAAAAACAGAAATGACTTTATTTGCATATTGACTTTTTTTTCTTATTAGGAGGCTTATTATCCAAGCAGAATCTTTTAGAAAAACTTTTGAGCAAGCCTATTGTCTTTAAAAGCATGAGGAGGTCCTGGCTGGTGGCACAGTGGATAAGGTGCTGACCTGCGAACCCAAAGGTCGCTGGTTCGATTCCCCAGCCAGGGCACATAACCAGGTTGCAAGCCAGGTCTCCAGCCAGGTCTCCAGCTGGAGGCACGTGAAAGGCAACCACACATTGATGTCTCTCTCCTTCTCTGCCTCTCTCCCTTCCTCTCTCTCTAAAAATAATAAATAAAATCTTTTTTAAAAATTAAAAAATAAAAGCACAGGGAGAATGGGGCAGGGTAAAGCAATGGAGGAAAATAGGATAAATGTAATACAACAACAATGAATTAACTTTTTAAATAATAATAAGAAAATAAAAGCAGAGCGTACAGCTAGTCACAATGCAGAAAGGAATAAATAATTTCATTATTCCCCATAGAGTTGAAAAAGGAATAACAAAATCTCTACCTCTGGTTTGTTAAGTTTACTTTTTGTCTTTTTTTTTTTTTCCTGTAAAAGGAAAGGTGCTGTGGGCTCTCAGCCAAATATGTTTTTCCATGATCAATATGTGTTTCCACACATGGCCTGTCACGAAGAGAGGAACACAAGAAGTTCCCCTGTGTTGCTTTAGTGACCTAACATTTGACTTAAGAACAGGAGTCAGCTACAAGGTCAATAGGTCCAAAATCTGAATCAGAAGAACAATAAGTAGTAAGGTGAACTGAAGAGCAAAAGAGTGCAGAAAGGACATCTGGCTCCCTTCAAGGGCTGACTCTGAAATCAAGCAAGGGGACCCAAAAGCAGATCTGAGTGATGAAGTGAATGAGTGAGCAGAATAAGGATCTAGGGAAAGAACTATCCAGGCAGAACAAACAGGAAGTGCTAAGAGCCTGGAGTGCCTGAAGTGGGAGTAACTCATTCAAAGTCACAGTGGAGTACAAAGTGGAGCCTACATCTGAACCTAAGAACCCTGGCTCTAGAGCCCACATTTGGAACCACTACTCCACCCTGCCTCTGATATCAGATTCTTCTGGAATTGTTTCAGCAAATTTAAAATTGCTTACCCCACTACCACCATTTCTTGCCCCCTTTTCTGGCTTCATTTTTCTCCACAGTGCTGCCATATAACATATTATATGCTTCCTTTTTTATTTTGGTTTTTATCTGTCTGCCACCCCACTGCTCCACAAGAATATAAGTCTTATGAGGCCAGAGTCTTATCTGTTTTGTTCACTGTTGTATTAGAAGTGTTTGACACAGAATAGTGCTTAGTAAACATTTGATGCATGGACGGATGATGGACAGATGATGGGTATGCGGACAGACAGATGGATGGATAGATGAATGACAAAAAGCCAGTGGATATTCCTGACAGAGACTGAATCCAGGTGGTTGGTTTTGAGAGCAAGGAGTAAACCCAGAAAAGCATCTGTATGTGTCATCATTCACCAATTTATCAAGCCCTTTCTGTGAGCAGTAGCACAGAATCACCACCTATAAACAACCTACCCTGGAAAAAATTCCAAGATATTTTTCCTTACGAACCAAACAATGCCAGAAAGTGTTTATGGCCTCTCTTCTTCCATTAATGTTCAAAAATTAGAACAAGACATAGGTAGTCTAATACTGCTAAATTACAAGCCAAAAAGAAAGGGTATTTTTTTCCACTGTAACATGAAATAAAGCCCCACAGAGCAATGTCAATTAAATAGATTGTTTTGGCATTATAGAATACAAAATGTCAAACCAGTAAAAGAAAGCCAAGATCTCCTATAGGCATTCCATAATTTATGAGAAATAGAAAGTCTCCTGCCAGATCCCATGGAATGAAAAAGCATGCATTTTATAACCTGTGAGAAAACAACCAGGTAACACTGAATTTATGCAAAATACTCAGATTCACAGATGATGTAGTCTAACCCTTTAATTTACAGACAAGGTCACTGAGACCCAGAAAAATAAAAGCCAATACACTGGCTGCCTCACAGAGAGCAAAGGGCAGAATGAGAGCTAGAGCTCAGGTGTCCTGATGCCCCTTCCACAGCTCAATCCACTCCATCGCAGCATTCACTTAATCCAGGCACCCAATACCACTGTGCCAAGAGATTCCATCTTTTAAGTGTTTTGCACTGAGTTCAAAAGATGTTTATTTTTGTATGTTTACTGATACTTCACCAAGGGCAAAGGAAATCAAAGAACGAATCAACAAATGGGACTATATCAAATTGAAAAGTTTCTGTTCAGCTAAAGAAAACATCAAAATTCAAAGGGAAAAAACTGTATGGGAAAACATAATTGCCAATGATACCTCAGACAAGGGTCTGATCTCCAAAATATATAAAGAACTAATGCGGCTCAACACCAGGGAGATAGACAGCCCAATTAAAAAATGGGCAAAGGACCTGAACAGACAACTCACTGAGGAAGATATACAAAGGGCCCAGAGGCATATGAAAGAATGCTCAACATCACTAGTCATCAGAGAGATGCAATTTAAAATGGCATTAAGATACCACCTCACACCTGTCAGAATGGCAATCATCAACAAATCAACAAACAACAAGTGTTGGCGAGGATGCGGGGTAAAGGGAACCCTCCTACACTGTTGGTGGGAATGTAGGCTGGTGCAGCCACTGTGGAAAACAGTATGGGGTTTCCTTAAAAAACTAAAAATGGAACTGCCTTTTGATCCAGCCATTCCACTACTTGGACTATACCCAAAGAATCCTGAAACACCAATTCATAAGAACCTATGCACAACCTATGTTCATAGCAGCACTATTTGTAATAGCCAAGTGCTGGAAACAGCCTAAGTGCCCATCGGTGGATGATTGGATCAAAAAACTTTGGTACATTTACACAATGGAATTCTATATAGCAGAAAGAAAGAAGGAACTTGTACCCTTTGCAACAACATGGATGGAACTGGAGAGTATTATGCTTAGTGAAACAAGCCAGTCAGTGAAGGACAAATATCATATGATCTCACCCATTACGGGACAATAATGAGCAAAACTAACAACTTGCAAAACAGAACCAAGTATATGAATACAAGGAATAGGCCTTCAGTGGTCAGGGGAACGGGGTTGGGGGGAGGGGGAGGTAGAGGCAAAGAAGGGGAGCAGGTTAGACAAAAACCTAGTATAAAGGAACCATGGACATGGACAACAGGTGGGATTGACTTTGGGGGGAATGGGTGGGTGGGGAGGGGGACAGAGGGGAGCAAAAAGGGGATGGATGTAATACAACAACAATAAAATTAAAAAAAAAAAAAGAGATGTTTATTTTCGAAACACAAGTGTTCCTCAACAAATCCCAAGCCATTATACTTTTCTCTTAACCCATGAGAAGATGATAGCCTTCTAAGAGGATGTGAAATGGTACCTCATGGCTTTGATTTGCATTTCTGTAATGATTAATGATACAGAGAATATTTTCATGTAGTTTTATTTTTGGCTATTTGTATACCTTAATTGGTGAAATGTGTATTCAAGTCTTTTACCTCATTTTTAATTGGGTCTTTAATATTTTTGTCATTGAATTGTAAGAGTTCTTTCTGTATTCTGGATGCTTGACCTTTATCAAATATATGATTTCCAAATATTTTCTCTCTTTTGTTGGGGTGCCTATTTACTTTTTTGATGGCATTTTTTGTAGCAGAAATAATTTTTAAATTCTTATACAGTTCCAACTTACTCCTTGTTGCTTACACTTTGGGTGTTGAATCTAAGAAACAATTGCTTAATCAAGTCCTACATGTTTCTGATCTCTATAACTGACCCCAAAACTCAAACCAGTTTATTCAAAAGATTAATTTGTGATGACTACTATGTGCCAAAGCCTACTCTAAATATGGGGAGAGTGACAAACAGAATAGTGGTGACAGAAATTGCTAGCTGGTTTCCAACATTCAAGTTCTCTTCTGGATAGGCTACATTTCTCCTTTTATCTTGCAGCAAGGTGTAGCTGTGTAAATTTTTTTCCAAAGAAATGTGAGCATGAGTAATGTATGCCCAAATTGAGCCTAGCCTATAAATGTTCCCATGCACCCTCCACCATGCTCTATTCTTTTTCTGTAATTAGAAGGGAGAAAGCCACAGAAATCTCAGCAAAGCTGGCAAAAATGGTGTTTTGTCACTTACATTAATAGGGAGGGTTGTGATGAAGATTAAATAGAGGCATGAATATTTAGTATAATTTCTATAGAGTTAGTGAGCAATACATGTTAATTTCTATTATTATTATTACAGTATTTGTGTGCTATAATAATCACCTAGAATAGGAAAAATGTCAGCAACCCCACATAATTCAGCAAACAGTGGAATTAGGCCTGCTCTCTTATAGACAACATCAGACTTGATGCTAGCAGTCTTTTCTCTCTACAATTTCTCTGTTGATGAACCAAGATAATTCTAAGCCCCTTTGGACAACATTTAAAGGGCCATAAGCCACTTAAGTTAAAATAGAAGGTTAGTTTCAAGGGTTATGAGAATTCTAAGTTATTCTAAAACAGCTTGCATTTACACAACCCCATTCTATAGAAGAGCCTCACCACTTCACTTCCCCACTTACCTATATGTCTGATATGAAAACACAGGTACACTTTTCTGTGGGGCCAGCAGGGAGTTCAAACCATGCAAACCCTCTTCCTATGGAATACTCATTCCAGGCTCATCATCTTACCACCATAGAAGCCAAGTCTCCTTTCTCTACTCTCCCAAGCCATTCATTTTTAATTTTAAATTAGAGTTGACACTCAATATTATTTTACATTAGTCTCAGGTGTATCTCAAATCTGCTTGAGAGCCTTCCCTGATCTCCACAAAGCCTCGTGTGAGTAATAAACTTTTCCTATTCTTGGTGTCTGTGTCATCAGCCTTTACATCCAAACCAAATTATGGGTCAAGGGTCCATACTGTCCCTGCGGAGTGGTCACAACACTTGGGCCTGTGAGCAGGACATCAAGGCACTGACTGTGACCACCGGGGCTCTTTCTCATCCCACTCTTGCTTCCTAACTGGCTCTGCTGTGTAGGCACGCACTTTGAGCTACTGCCCACTGACCAGCTTATGCTTTCCACTGCACTTCTTTGTGCTCCACTTGTGAGTCTTATGAAGCATCTGCTAGCGATGCTTCATATAAGAACCCACACAAGTCAGTTTAGCAAACTGATATAAAGTGACAGGGGCCTCCTTAACGTAGTCCTTAATCATGTGTCTCAGCCTATTTGCGCGTCTCAGATGTCATCATATGTCTCAATTCCAAAATGAGATGTGACTGACACTATGCCTACAGGAATGACTCTCACCTTGTGAACATTGGCTGTGACTTAACCAGTTGTTGGCCCCCTTTCTATTAATCTATAGCGCTTGGTTGGGTGGTCGCTCATGGAGGAAGAGCAGTTACTATGTGGGATGCTGAACTCATACTCCTAAAAGCAGAAGACTCCCTAGGACCTTACAAAATGCCTCTTCTGCTGCTGCCTATGCATTTCTCTCTGTCCCTCTCTCTCTCTGTCTCTCTCTCTCTCTCTCTCTCTCTTTCTCACGCACACACACACACACAGGATCTTGATACTCAGGGTTCTGAGGAGAAACATCCACAACACTCCTTGACAAAGCCAAGGGATTAAGTCAGCCACTACCATTGTGAGGTCCATAACCCTGATGGTGTTGACTTATGTGAGGAGGGTAGAGAAGAAAACCATTGAAGTATATCAAGTAAACACACACACATGCACATGCACACATACCACATACAACCTGGAAAGTAGTCTGGAAGAGCCAAGTGTTGGAGAGAAGTGTGATAACTCATTTCTTTACTGAAACCTAAGTATTGGTATTTAGCTCTCTGGGATTTTAGGTAAGATATCCAAAATACAAAGGAGATATGGTGCTGCATTATCCACAGTAACCAAGGTCAATAATGCAAGTGTCCATCAATAGAAGGATGGATAAAGAGGATCTTATAACACACACTGCATTGTATCACTTATATGTGGACTGTTTTAAAAAGGAAAAGTCAAACTCACTGAAACAGTAGAAAAGTGTTTGTCAGGGGCTGAGGGGTGGAGGAATTAGGAAGAGGTTGGTAAAAAAAAAAGGACCAACTTTCACCTATAACATCAATAACATCTGAGATACAACAAACAAAGCAAACTCTCAAGGTTCTAAATAAACTGTCCCAGCCAAGAGGAGCTAATGAGGCATGGTATGATGAGGCCACATAATATGTATCCTGGATGGGATCCTGGGACAGAAAAAGCGCCTTAAGTAAAAACTAAGGAAATGTGAGTGAAGTACAGACTTTAATAACTGTTTCACTGTTGGTTCACTAAGTATAACAAATGTACCATACTAATGCAAGATGTTAATCACGGAAATTGGGTGTGGGGCATGTGGGCATCACCGCCACAATTTTTCTGTAAATCTAAAACTGTTCTCAAGTGAAATATTCATCGAAGACTCTCAACATACTAGATAATGATGAGAGCCGGGAGCCCACAGAATGAACCAATGAATGGAGCTGGCTGTGGGGAATGGCTTAGAGGAAAGCCCGTCTCCCTGCCATGGGCGCCACAAGCACTGAAGTGGAGCTGCGGAGGAGTAGAGGTCAGCTGGGGGGGGGCTCTCAGCGGGAGTCGAGGAAGCCCCGCCCTTCTCTAACCTCAGAGCTAGGTGCCTCTGCATCCTCCCCTCCCCCTCAGGGAGAATGACCGTTACGGCTTTGTGACGTCAAACAGTACCATGGTTACCATTGGCTGGAGGAATTTCTTGATGGCCAATCAGAGTGGAGGGCGTGGCTCCCCATTGTCCTGAAGGGTATAAAGCCGGAGCTCAGGCGCCGAAGAATAGGCATTTTTGCTGCAACAAAAATGGCCGACGAAATGGAAGACATAATTGAGTTGTTTTCTGATGAAGAAAAAGAAACACCAACCACAACAATGAAGACAAAGAGCAGTGATTCCCCGCTTGAAGACAGGGAAAGAGAGGTCAGACTCCTGTACTTATATGCCTCCTCTTCTTCCTCATTGATCCCCCACCCAGGCCTCTTTGCCCTTGCCTGGCACAAACCCCTGCTCAATTCTCTCTCGTTCTCTCACCATCCCCTTCTTATTTCCCATCCTTTCCCCCCAAACCAATGTCTTTCTGGATTTATCTTGTTTCCCTACTAGGAGCAGACATTAATGGAGGAGGGAAAATCAAACGTCCAGCAGCCTGAAGAAGAACGTCGTAAAAAGAAGAGACAGAGGAGTGTAGTCGTCTTGTACTACAGGCAGCGTAAAAAGTCCACCAGAAACCCACCACCGACGAATGAAGAAACGACAGAGGCTTCTCCCTCTACAAGCGATGCCCCGGGTCAACCAGAAACCGAAGATCCTTAAACATAGGTTGCCTCACCAGACATGGTCCTTTATGTAGAAACAGACACTTCTATGGTGTCTTGTCTGGACCAAACGAAGTAGTTTCGTTGTAATGATTAAACTTCTAGCATGCATGAAAAAGAAATGTGTTTGTCTCTGTGTGTTCTCTGAAGATGGGGAGGGAGGGAGGGAGGGAAGGGGCGGGTGTGGGAGAAGAGAGGGAAGCGGAATCGTGCCGGTCCCTAGTTAGCCAGGCACGGAGAATTAGGGCTCCGTGAATCTGTTCCTCATTTCCGACAGTGACCAGAGTGGAGAGGGGAGGGGGGGGAAGAAGGGGGAGGGTCTAGTTAAGGGATGTGGGGAGAGTGGGACTTCAATAGAACAATAAAAAAGAAATTTAAGAAAGGAGGCCCTGGCTGGTAGCACAGTGGTTAAGGTGCCGGCCTGCGAACCCAAAGGTCGCAGGTTCGATTCCCCAGCCAGGGCACATAACCAGGTTGTAGGCCAGGTCTCCAGCCAGGTCTGTGGCTGGAGGCAGGTGAAACGCAACCATACATTGATGTGATGTCTCTCTCCCTCTCTGCCTCTCTCCCTCCCCCTCTTTCTAAAAATAAATAAAATCTTTAAAAAAAAAAAAAAGAAAGGACTAGGTGAAGACTGAAGATGAATTTTTTCCTTAACACTTTATTAAACTGGCAGGGATGTCTTAAAAGAACTCAATTTTTTGCTTGTATTTGGTGTGGAGGTATGGGGGATGGGGAGCAAAGTGATATGTGGTGGGTGGAGGGGTAATGGGGAGCAGGGTGATGTGTGATAGGACAGGGGATGGGGAGTGGGATGATATGGGGGGAGGCAGTGTGTGATAATGACATTTCCAAGTGCACACATATGACATCACACTGATGACACCTCTGCATGCACAGGTACGACATCACACTGACAACATCTCCAGGTGCACAGGTATGACATCACACAGATGAAATCTCCAGATGCATAGATATGACATCACATGGATGACATCGTCAGGTGCACAGATATGATATCACACTGATGACATCTGCAGGTACACACATATGACATCACATAGACAACACCACCAGGTGTACACATATGACATCACATGGATGGCATCACACTTATGTCATCACCAAGTGCACAGGTATAACATCTCCAGGAACACACAGACAACATCACAATGATGACATCTCCTGGTGCACAGGCATGACATCACACTGATGACATCTCCTTTGAGGTGATTCATGACATATTTATATTGGACATAAAAACAGAGGGGCTCACAAAAAGGAATGATCCATTAACCCCACACATAGTATAAGGCCCCACTACTTCAGTTTTTTTAAATAGACTGAGAGCCGTCTAATCCTGAGTGTGTCAGGAAACAGCTTTTATCCTTTTCAGTACCCACATTATTTAAAGAAACACACCATCTTCTGGATATTTTTGGATTACGGAGGTGACATTCCTTATAATTTTGTTGAATTCCATTCATTATTATACTTGGCAGATAGGCCCACTTTGAATGGGACTGCTTACAATATCAGGCTCTAAAATCTGTCTGAATTACCATTGAACAATCACTCCTCTTAGGGCCTTCTAGAAACTCCTTCACTGTAGGGGTTTTGGTAACATTTTCTCATACCTCTTGGAGCCCCTGGACCACCCATGATAACTATTACTTGTCAATGAGCTTACGCAAGGGACTGCCCTTTTCGACCCAATGATGTATGTCATTAGTGTGGCAGTTGGTGGGCACATACTGGACTTTACTGAAAATAGAGGCCCTCTTGGGTCCTGAACCTGTGACCCCTATGTCCAGCTTCCCATTTGTCTTTGATCATGGAGGCAGCATTCTGCAAGCTCAGCACAGCTAGTTAGGCCTCCTTGCTACAGAGTGGCACCAGAACTGGGTCCTGTGCATTCGCTATCTACCGGAGAAGGTAACTTCCCCTATGCCCAGTCTCTTGATAGATGCCACAGTGCAGACAAGGTCATCTTTCCCTCAGAAGCCCTGGCCACCTGAGAGCCTCTCAGGATCAGCAGAGTGAAGACTCACAGGGGTCCATTCACTGAAGCAATGATTTCTCACTATCACACTTAAAGGAACTTGCCTGAGAGCTGCTGGGTTTTATGCCTTAACCAGGATGTTCCTGGTAAATGACAGAACCAAGGGTCACCTCAACTGGCTGAACTTTAGTCATCTTAGTATTGGGTGTCTTACATAGCAACTGGCATCATGCATACATTTTTACTGCTCTTTGGGCCACTATACAAGTATCAAGCACCAAGCATATGTCTTTACCCTGAAATTCACTCATTCATTCATTCATTCATTTCCTCAATACATACTGAGCCCATTCCCTGAACCAGGCCCTGTGCAGCCTCTATGGAGCTTATGGGTCTAGTATTGACTATAGCAGCCCCGCCAACAAGGATGACAGTATATAAAGTGACCAGCAGCTTGACAGAGACACAATCAATGCATTCCAGGTATTTAAGAAAATGACAGCGGTGACTTTCAACTTGCAGAATCCAATGGCATTTGGTTTTTGAGTTGTGGTTGGAAAAATAGGTAACATCTGGACATGGAAAGATGGGGGTTGAAAGTAGGTGAGGTAGGGCCTTCCAAGTAGAAGAAACACCATGGATGTAGGGCCATGTAAATTAAAGACCCAGAAACTGAATGAATGACAATGTTTATACAAGATATGTATTTTTAAAACATTTACTTATTTTTACTTATTTTTTAAAGATTTTATTGATTATTTTTAGAGAGAGGGGAAGGGAGGGAGACAGAGAGGGAGAGAAGCATCAATGTATGGTTGTCTTTCACCTGCCTGCAGCTAAGGACCTGGCTGGAGACCTGGCTTGCAACCTGGTTATGTGCCCTAGCTGGGGAATCGAACCAGCAACACTTGGGTTCTCAGGTCAATGCTCAATTCACTGAGCCACACCAGCCAGGGCCCCAAGATATATATTTTAACTCACAACAAATGCTAAAGACCCATTTTCATGTGCAACCCTGTGGCCTGCCGTCCTCTAACCAGTTGGATTATGTCAGGCCTCTTATTTATGAGGCCCCCTGTCTGGGCCAGAGCTGTAAGATAAGACAGCATGAAGGAGCAACACCAGCATGGGGCATACCTTCTCTTTATCCCCATCCTTTAGAAAAGAATCAATTCAAACAGATAAATTGACATATGTGATCCAAAAGTCACTTTTCCCCCAAAGTGCCAGAGGAAAATCTCTGCCGCTAACAGCCTACTCCCATTACTCTCAATCGCCTCCACTTTTATCTCTCCTGGTCTCTGCTTCTGCAGGATTCGACTCCCAGATACTCAGTGGAATGAATTAAGGTACAAATCACAGCCGTCTGCTTTCCACTTCACTCAGAAAATCACCCAGTTTTTCAATGATGCCTGAAACTCTTAAATCTTTTAGTCAGTTTACAGTAAATATGTGTGCAAAAGACTTTGCAAAAGCCCCTGCCCCATTTTCTGCATTAACATAGGTAGGTAACAGGAGTTTGAGTTTTAACTATGCACACTTTCTGTAGAATAAAACACCTTGGGAAAAAAGGATGGAACAAAAAAGAGAACTGTTTAGTGGTTTTAATTGGCCTGTGCATAGAATTTAAACAGCATCCTTCTAACTGGACCACACAAGACACTGAGCAAAACCAAGAGCTGTTTTCACCCACTTGAGGCCTTTGAGTTGAAACAAGAATGAACATTTGGCATGGGTGGTAGTACATGCTGACTCATGCTATTAGGCAACCCCCCACCCCTTGGAAAAAAATGTCAATTAGTTCTTTGGCTGGAGCACCACAATAGGGCATTTTAAGCCACTTCTTCTCCGAACTTCTTTTGTACAACCTTTCTCACAAAGATTTGTTGTGTGGGGTGGTGTATATATGGGAGGGAAGCTGTGGCCCTGGGGCAGCAGCTTTCAGAGTAGACAGGACCCCATAAAGCTCTCACCTGGGGAGGGAAAGAAAAGGCCTAAAAAGGGTACACTGGTGGGGATAATGGACATCTCAGCTGTATTAGTATTATATTACTACCTTGGCTGTGCACATCAGCAAGATCACATTTCAATCAGTGACTTGCTACTTCATCTGTCATTTCTGAATGAGCACATGGTTTCGGTACACAACTATAATTTCTACCTCATCCAAAATAACACCTATAAAGAGTGGAGGCTCTCCATATAGGGTTTAGATTTGACTTAGAGGTCATTTAGTGTAGAGATTAGGAGCACAACTGCTGGTGGTTGACCATCTGGTTTCAATTTCTGTTAGTGCCACTTATTAGCTGTGTGCTTTTGGTCAAGTGATTTAAAGTCTCTGTCTTGGATTCCTCTTCAGTAAAATGGGACTAATACAGTACCTACCTTCAAGGGTTATGGTGCAAATTACATAGGCTAATACAGTACCATAAATAGCAGCTAGAGTAATGCTTATAAAAATACCACTTTATAAAATTATAAGTCAAAACAAATAATATAAATTTGTCTTCTCAAGTACAGATGTCAATGAAAAATCTTTTACACCTGACAGCTTCAGCAATCTAAAAAAGGTACTTAAATCAGAAAGGAGTAAAGTCTCTGAAGAACCTAAAATGAGGTTGCCAAGTTCATGTGCCACACATCTGTCCTTGGCTCAAGGATGGGCCCTTCCAGCCACCATTCAAAGCCTGCACAATCATTGCAGGAGAGGGGTAACAGCTTTATTGAGATACAATTAACTCACTTTACAATTTATCCTTTTAAGTTGTACAATGAAGTGGGTTTTACTATACTCACAGAGCTGGGTAACCATCATTACTCTCTAATTCCAGAATATTTTCTTCATCCCAAAAGAAATCTTGTACCCATTAAGCAGTCACTCCTAATTTCCTTCTCCCACCAGCTCCTGGCAACCCCTAATATGATTTTTGTGTCTACATATCCCGTTATTCTGGATATTTCATGTAAATGGAATCATGTAAGATATGGTCATTTGTGTCTGGCTTCCTTTATTTACCATAATGTTTTCAAGATTCAATCATGTTCAAGCATGTATCACTGCTTCGTGTCTTTTTGTTGTTCAATAGATTATATCATAAGGATATACTATATTTTGAATATTGATTCCTCATTGATAGATATTTAGGATGTTTCCACTTTTTAGCTATTATGAATAATGCTGCTATGAACAATATTTGGACAAGTTTTTGCATTAACACTTGCTTTCAATTTTGGGGGGTACATATGTAGGAGAAGAAATTCTGGGTCATATGATAACTCTATGGTTTACTTTTGAGTTAATACCAGACTTTTTTCCCAAAGAGACTGCATTTTTTTACATTCCCCTTAGCAATGTATGAGGATTCCAATTTCTCCACATCCTTGTCAACACTTGACATTGTCTGCCTTATTTTATTTTGGTTATCCTAGGAGATTGTACTTTTGATGTGCATGTCCCTGATCTCTAGAGATGCTGAGCATCTTTTTATCTGCTTATTGGCTATTTGTATATTATTTGGAGAAATGTATATGCAGATTATTTGCTTGTTTTAAAAATTAGGCTGGACATCCTTGGTACAATCCAACAATAAGCTTCCATAGCTGGTTTGGTTGCCCTAAAAATTAGAACTGACACATCAGGGAGAAGAAATCAGTAGAGGATATGGCTGCCCACAAAGAAACACAACGTAGTCAGTGAGGGAAGAGGCAGAAAGAACAGCGGACAAAAGGGACTGAAAACTCCTAGCATCTCTTTGTAGGGGAGGAAACTAGCCTGAAAACTCTTAATATCCCTGTGGCCATATTGCTTAATAGCACAATGTTGGGATTAGAGAAGGAAGTCAGAAAGGAAGGTAGAGCTACCTGGTCAGTCCCAGGGCAATAATGCCACAGGGTGGCCCCAATCTCCCTTCATTTTCATTCCCAGTGGCAAACCTGATTTTACAGTTAAAGGGACCCAGCAGCATCTATATTACAATTAATATTTGCATTTTGGAGCACCTTCTGTATGCCAAGTCTTGCATTAAGAATTTTATACATGTTATTTCATTTGATCATCACAATGTCCCTATAGTTCCAGTAATAGCCTCACTTTATATGATCTATAAAGAAAACTGAGGCTCAGAAAGGTTAACTCACCAAATATCACACAGTCAGTAAATAGCAGAGCCAAGAATTTAAACCCATGTCCGTCTCATTCCAAAGACATGCAATTGTCCTCCAGGCTGTCCATTGATAACAATAGCTAACAAATAATAAGTTGTTGCTATCTGTCAAGTATTCTGCTAAGAGCTCATTACTTCATTTAATCAGCTCAACATTCTTATGAGATGGAGTAAATATGCATTGGGTGGGTGAAAAAAGTGGGTAGCAATAGCATGAGAGTGAAGAATTAAGCTGATCACAGAGGAGGAATGCTAAGTCTCCACAAAGGTGTACCTACTTGCACAACAGGGCCAGTATTGTTTCCTAAACAGCTAATACATGTGTGGCACTTGATAAACCTTAAATCATTTAACCACAACAACAACCTTTGGTAAACAAGGATGACTATGACCAGTTCACAGACATGGAACATGAGCCTCAAAGGTCACATGACACTGCTTAAGGCCACAGATGGCTTTTAAAAGTGTCAGAACAAGAAACCAACCCTATGTGACTTCAAAGCCCCAGCTCTTACTTGCTGCACTCAAGATTGCAAACTGGTCCGTTCACTGAAGAATAAGTACGCAAAGTCAAGGCACAAATAAGGTAATGTCTGAACTAAACAGATTTAAATAATTTTCCATGGAAATGACATGAACTGCAAGAAGAGTTTGCTTTTTGTCTGGCTCAGTGTGGCTCCTTGAAGTGACAACATCGCATCCACAAGGGCAGAATGACAACTAACGGGAACAACAAAGACAAGACTGTGGACAAACTTGAGATTGATCCCAGATATCCAATGAGCACCCCTCCCTTGTCTCTCCCTCCAAACTACCCACTTCATGTCTTCCTACTTACTCTTATACAGGCCCTGCAGCCCTCAGAGTTGACAAACACATTGTCTTCCCAGGTATAATTCTGATAACTCCTGACTTTCATCATCCCTTCTTTGGCCTCTGTGCAATCTCAGCCCACATGAGGGGTAGTTGTCAAACACTGCTTTAGTGAAGAGGCTGAACCTTTATTTTGGTCCCAAATACAATCTTATGTATAACTACCCTAGCTGGTGGCACAGTGGATAAGGCACTGGCCTGCAAACCCAAAGGTCACTGGTTCGATTCCCAGCCAGGGCACATAACCAGGTTGCAAGCCAGGTATCCAGCCAGGTCTGTAGCTGGAGGCAGGTGAAAAGCAAACCATACATTGATGTCTCTCCCTCTCTGCCTCTCTCCCTTTCCCTCTCTCTAGAAATAATAAATTAAAAAATATTTAAAAAGAAAATCTTATATATAACTAAACACAAAAAAACAAATATAAACCATGCTCGTTAATGGCGGATGAGGAGGTTCAAGGAAAATAGTTTTAAAACTAGTCACAAGTCTACAAAAGTTCCCCAGAAGCTACAACCTGGATGGGTAGGACATTGTTCCCCCTTCTGGACAAGACCAGGTATGAAATTGCATTTCTTGGTAGGTCAGTGATCTCTCTAACAAGAGATAAACTTCCCTGCAAAATTACTCTTTTTCATAAACTGGCATTCTACCTTGTGATGAAAGTGATTTTCATGCTTACTTTGTGGGGCCAGTCTCATTGACTTGAAGATTAATTTGCATTAATATGCCTATATAGAAAAATTAGTCATGAGCTCTTAGTCCATTGAATGTTCTTGTTTATTTTAATAATTCCCACTACTGATTGAAAATGCTCCTGAGTCTTTGGCTTATTTCACACCAGGTCACATTCTTGTTTCTCCTCCTGGAAACATATATATTTTATATATAAGATATGTATCTTATGCTTCAACTTACATTTTGATCCTTGTATTTGATTGATGCCAAGACACCATGGATTATAAAATATCCCACTGTTTAATGTAACACTAGGAAACACTAATAAATTTGAATCTTTATTTTATGTTTCTGGAAAGAGACCTTTAGACTTACTTGGATATGGATGCAAATGTTTTTCTGTAGTGGAAGAAACAACAAAAAAGTAAATGAATAAATTGGTTGTGGCATTTTTAAAAAAGATTTTATTTATGATTTTTGAAAGAGTGGAAGGGAGAGAGGCAGAGAGAGAGACATCAATATATAACTGCCTTTCACCCGCCTCCATCTAAGGACCTGGCTGGAGACCTGGCTTGCAACCTGGTTATGTGCCCTGGGTGGGATGGAACCAGCAACCTTTGGGTTCATAGTCCAGTGCCTTATCCACTGTGCCACCAGCCAGGGCCTGGTTGTGGTTTTTTTAAGATTGTACTTATTCAGATTTTAACTTTGCAAAATCACGTTTTCACTCAGTCACTGATTATTCTGTTTTTCTTCAAAATATTTTCTTCTATACTACAGTGCTCTGCTGGTATCTCTGGGATTTTATTCCATGTTGTTGATATGTATTCTGTAAATTTTGTTGCATGTATTCAAAAATGCAAATTAGAACACAACTGTCACAAAATGATGAAATTGCTATATATCTTTACAGAATTATGAATGGAATTCTATACTACATAGTGTTCTGAAACATTTTTCTCTCTTAGTATTTATTTTGGACTACGTGTGTGTGTGTGTGTGTGTGTAACTTTTGTGTGACATTATCATAATTTCTCTTACTAGAAACTAATTCATTTTCCATAGAATCTTAAATTTTCCAGGTCTTAAAAGTCACCTATATCCAACCTCTTAACTGTCCCTTATATTCCAATGTCTTAATATTGCTTAAGGACTTGTGAGCACACCCAAAAAATTGTTTGAACTGGTTAAATTCAGGCAAGCATCTGAATTCCACTAATTGTTTTTAAGGAGCATTTAATTGATTTTGGTTTGTTCCACACACACCCCGTTGTGCCCTAGTGTGCCATAAACACATGCAGAAAGCATCCAGATTTTTCAGTCTTTTCAATGCTCTGGGTAGCATGCTCATAGATCTCAGGGCAGAGAACTGTTAAATCACTAATATCAGGTCACAGTGCACAAGAAATATGCAGCAGCCTATCCATCCTGCCCACAAGCAGCAGCTCCAACCCAAAACAGATGAGCAACTCCTAAGGCATTGCAACCTCTGCGCTAGGACACATGGGTACCTGGCTCAGGGGTACATGAGAGGACCTGCTGCCTGCACACTGCCCAGAGGCTTTGCCACCCAAAGGCAGAACAGCTTGACAGTACACAGCCCCAAGATGCCCCAGGGTATGTGTCTCCAACTTTGAGCTTTCCTGCCCCCAGGTCCAGGCCCCCACCTGGAAGGCCAAAGTCAGAACTTGGGGCTCTTCCTGCTGACCACCCATTTGCTGCCCTAGGAGAAGGCAGCAGTGGTCCTTTGGCCATGGGAAGGGAGGGGTGCAAGAAGGAGGCTTTTGGGGACCAGGGCACCAGGGGGCAGGGACCAGATCACCATGAACCTATCATAGGGATGTGTCAGGGTGGAGGAAGGGGCATCAGCAGAAGCTCCAAGGCCATTGCACCTGCTCCACTGTCCCCTTGAACTTCACTTACAAAATACACACCCAGAAATAAAATTAAGGATTTCAAGAGAGGGATCACAGAGCACTCAACCCCAAACACAGGGAAGGCCCTTCTGAGCCCAGAGTTCTTTGCAAATATTCCGTCCCATACCCAGGAAACAGACCTGACTACTGTAAAAATAAAAATAAAAAGAGAAAACCCACACACCTTTCATCTAAACTAAAACAGTAAAAGTCAAATTCACCAGATTGCTATTACTGTGCTTGGAAGCACAGCATTTTGTACTGAGGAACATTTCTCGTTGATCTCCACATGCCGTATGAGCTTTAGGACTCCTCACGTGCACACAGTGACAATAAGGTAAAATCAGAAAGCACTGGTATGTAATTTATTCTGGTAAATTGCCTAAAAAGGACTCAGGAAAAAAGTCTTGTTCCATATAAATATTCATTTTCGTACCTAATTTAAGTATAATTTGATATTCTCCTTCTGTCTCAAAGGGGCCTCAAAATTATAAAGCTCCTTTCCTGAATTTGTTCTAAGGAGACTGATGATCATCTGTGATACCAGAAGAGTTCTCTCTATATATTCAAAGTTGACTTTCAATTACAATCCTCTTGGAGAAACTTGTGGCAATAAGTGAGACATGCACTTTAAAAGAAACAGGAAATAATGTCAATGGAACCAAAGTAGTTATTTTCACCTTAAAAGGAATCTAAACTGGAATTAAACTCAGAAGTGTTTCTTACTTAAAAACAGAAAGAATTGGCGGGCATTAAAAATATTTTAAGTGAGCCCTGCCTGGTGGCTCAGTGGATAGGCGCTGACCTGCGAATGCAAAGGTCACTGGTTCGATTCCCAGGCAGGGCACATAACCAGGTTGCAGGCCAGGTCTCCAGCCAGGTCTGTAGCTGGAGGCAGGTGAAAGGCAACCATACGATGATGTCTCTCTTCCCCTCTGCCTCTTTCCCTACCCCACTCTCTCTGGAAATGTTAAATAAAATCTTTTTAACAATAGTGCTGTATTAAATTGAACTGATTTTTTTCAGATGACATTGTACAATAAATATAGTTTAAATAAAAGTAAAAAATGATTGTGTTAATAGGCAAGGCTAACAAATTTAGAATGTAGTAAGTTCAGCAGAACAAATGATGTTTCAACAAATAAACCATAAGGTAAATAGAAAAGAAGGGTAAAAGAACTACTAAAGAAACATTTTATTTGCAAAGTGTGAACTTAGTTGGATATTAATTCAGGGAGAAAAAAACCTTAAAATTTTTTAAAGTTTTTTTTTTTTTTAATTAGCCAGGGCTCTCCCTTCTAAAGTGGTTTTTCTCCCCCTTGTAAGTAGTAAGTATTTCATGGCAGAGGTATTTTGAAGCTATGTCAATATTTCATTTTTGTCATACTTTTTAGTTTATTATTTATTTTGATGATAAAACTACCCCCAGTTTAGTCGGTAAAAGCCATTTTAAGTTGACTTCTTTCCCTTTAACATGACCTAGTTATTGCTTTTAAAGTTGAGATAGGTGGGGGAGAACTGAATATAAACTGGATATTAGATGATATTAGTGAAATGGTCTTAATACTACAGGTATTAGGAGATTACTTTTATTACTGGAATATGCTGAAATATCAGGATGTCTACAGCTCCCTTTAAAACAGTACAGAAATATCGCCCTGGCTGGTGGCACAGTGGATAAGGCGCAGGCCTGTGAACCCAAAGGTTGCTGGTTCAATTCCCAGCCAGGGCACATGACCAGGTTGCAGGCCAGGTCTCCAGCCAGGTCCATAGCTGGAGGTAGGTGAAAGGCAACCATACATTGATGTCTCTCTCTCTCTCTGCCTCTCTCCCTTCCCTCTCTCTAAAAATAATAAATAAAATATTAAGATAAAATAAATAAATAAAAATAAATTAGTACAGAAATATATGTGTACATATGTGTGTGTATATATATCTTGCTTTCTCTCCATATCTATATATGGAGAGCAAGATAAAATCAATAAGGGAAAATATTAACAAATACTGAATGCGGTAGATGGTATACAAGTTTTTATGGTCTGTACTATTCTTTTCACTTTCTATATTTAAAAAACTTTTCATGATAAAAAGGTGGGAAGGGAAATAAATGTGTCAACCAAATGATTCATCTATCAAAAGATATTTATGAGACAATTATGGAAATCTGAATGCTGACTTGATATAACATAATATTAAGAAATTACTGGTAACATTTAGGACTGATACTAGTATTGTTATATTTTCAAAAGGAGAACTTATCTAGTAGATAAGTATTACTGAAGTATTTGTGAATAAAGTGACAGGCTGTTTGATGTTTGCTTTTTAAAATACAGTGGTTTAGAAAATGAAATAAGATTGTCCGTGAGTTAATAATTGTTGAAGACAGCTGATGAATATATGGAAGTTTAAAAAATACTATTTTTAAAACAGATTGTATTTATTTATTTTTTGGAGAGAGGAGAATGGAGGGAGAAAAAGAAGGAGAGAAACATTATCGGGTGGTTGCCTCTCACAAGCCCCCAACTGCAGAGGTGGCCTATAACCCAGGCCTGTGCCCTGATTGGCAACCGAACCCATGACCCTTTGATTCGCAGGCCAGAGCTCAATCCACTGAGCTACACCAGCCAGGCAGGGCTGTTTTTATCTTTTTAAATTTGAAATTTTCCCTAACAAAAAATGTTTCCAAGATAACACTAAAATAAAATAGGAAATTAATAAATTAGGTAGAGAAACAGTAAAAGTAATACATAAAATTGTATTTCTATGAAAAATAAATATAATAGACACTTGACAAACTCATCCCAGAAAGAAAAGACAAATATACAACATGAAAATGTAGACTTCACAGGGGCAAATGCCTTTGATGTCTTGTTTGCCACTGAATACAGCGTGAAAACCAGAAACCCCCGCACATTTCCCAGCACACAGCTCAATAAACAAAATGAAAGAATGAACAGGAGAATATAGCCATAGATTTGAGGTGAGTTTAAAATCAGAGAAAAATATCTACAAGTTTATGCCAACAAACTTGACTATCTAGATAAAATGAAGAATTTTTTAGGAAAATATAGTTACTACAAGTGACTGAAACAAGAGTAGAATCCCTACAATGAATAATAACTAAACATGAAATTGGGTAGGTTGACAAAGATCTATTACCCCAGAGGGCACCAGATACATGGGGTTTACGCAAATTTTTTTTCCATTATCTCAAGGATTAGACATTTTCTATCTCATTTAAGCACTTTACATGATCTTTAACTACATATGTGTAATTTTCTATATCATTGGGAGCATGAAAACATTCCTGAGACTTGCATTCAAGATGACAGTGTAGGCAGACATGGCTCGCCTCTTCACACAACCACATCAAAATTACAACTAAAATTTACAACAACCATCACTCAGAATCATCAGAAATTGAGCTGAATGGAAGTCTGACAATTACGGAATTAAAGAAACTACCACATCCATCAAAATTAGTAGGAAGGGCTCAGATGCAGCAAGGGCTGGTCCCACTCCCACATGTGGTAGATAAAAATTCTGAAGGGGCCCTGACTGGTGGCTCAGTGGATAAGGCACTGGCCTGCAAACCCAAAGGTTGCTGGTTCGATTCCCAGTCAGGGCACATTACCAGGTTGCAGGCCAGGTCTCCAGCCAGATCTGTGGCTGGAGGCAGGTGAAAGGCTACCATACACTGATGTTTCTCTATCTCTCTGCCTCTCTCCCTTCCCCTCTCTCTAAAAATAAATAAAATCTTTTTTAAAAATTCTGGAGGGAAGCCCTGGCTGGTGGCTCAGTGGATAAGGTGCCGGCCTGCGAACCCAAAGGTCGCTGGTTCGATTCCCAGCCAGGGCACATAACCAGGTTGCAGGCCGGGTCTCCAGCCAGGTCTGTAGCTGGAGGCAGGTGAAAAGCAACCATACATTGATGTCTCTCTCCCTCTCTGCCTCTCTCCCTTCCCCCTCTCTCCCTTCCCCCTCTCTCTGGAAATAATAAATAAAAAAATCTTAAAAAAAAAAAAATTCTGGAGGGATATTTTGGAAGCAAGGAGTCCCTGCCCCACAGCAGGCCCCCGAGCCCAGGTTCCAGTGCCAGGAAGACAAGCCCCCGCAACTTCCATCTGCAAACACCAGCAAGGACTGAGTCAGTGGAGGAAAACTCTAAAGCCCCAAGCAGTTCCTCTTAAATAACCCACTCATGGACTCACCCACTGAGGCTCACTCCCTCTGAGCTCTAGCACTGGGGTACCAGCTTGAAAGGCACTAGTAGTGTACAGGGAGGAGCTGAACTATACGGTATCAAGATGAACAGAGGCCATTAAACCTTTGCAATACCTTACCCAACAGAGCCAGCAAGCTGCTCCCATATCTGAGACTCCATCAACCTGGCTAACACTGTGTGACCCACCTTGGAGATCCTCAGAGACTCTGCCCCACCCAACTTATGGGCCCACCCAAGCTGTTTTTCCATATGAATGGCTGGTCTTAGCTCACACTGCAGGGCTTCCTAAATCCTATCAAACGAGCACCAGCTGCCTCAGGGAGCTCCAAGCTCCTTGCTAGCAGCAACAGCAGCCTATATTCACAACTTGGCTTCACCTGGGAATCTCCAAACCCAGCATAGGTAGCAGCATCTCAGATTGCTGTATAGCTCAGCCTGGGTGTCCCTGGCAAAACACAGGTGAGCGCTGACTGTGGCTACACCACCTGGGAAACCCCACAGTAGCTGACTCTGTGGATAGCTACAGATCACATCAGAGCACCACCACTCTGCCCCTGCACAGCTGATCCTCCATGGTGGGCTGAGGTTGGTGGTCAGTGGTCACAGCCGGTCCTTGCAGCTGACTTGGGTAAATCTCTTCCATTGACCTGCCAATAGCAACGAAGGCTCAACTATAAGAGGGTGTACTCAGCCCACATGAAACGCGTACCTCCAGTACTCAGCTTGGATGATAGGGGGAGGCTGTCCCACTGGACCCTAAAGGACACCTACTACATTAGGCCATGCTACCAAAACATGGAGTCAAAGCAACCCTACCTAACACATAGAAATGATCACAAGGAGTCTGTCAAAATGAGGAAACAAAGAAACATGGCCCAAATGAAAGAAGAGCAAAAATCCAGAAAAAGAGCTAAATAAAAACAGAGATAAGCAATCTATCAGCTGCAGAGTTCAAAACACTGGTTATAAGGATGCTCAAGAAGCTTACATAGTGAGGACCTCAGCATCATGAAAACGATCCAGTCAGAAATGAAGGACACATTAATTGAAATAAAGAACAATTTACAGGGAAACAACAGTAGAGCGGATGAAGCTGAGAATCAAGTCAATGACTTGGAACATAAGGAATCAAAAAACAACCAATCAGACATGGACAACAGGTGGGATTGACTTTGGGGGGAATGGGTGGGTGGGGAGGGGGACAGAGGGGAGCAAAAAGGGGATGGATGTAATACAACAACAATAAAATTTAAAAAAAAATAAAAACAACCAATCAGAACAACAAGAAGCCAAAAGAATCCCCCCAAAATGAGGATAGTATAAGCAGCCTCTGGGACAACCTCAAGATGTCCAACATTCACATTACAGGGGTGCCAGAAGAAAAGAAAGAGCAAGAAATTGGAAATTTACTTGAAAAAAATAATGAAAGAAAACTTCCCTAGTTTGGTGAAGGAAATAGACATGTAAGTCCAGGAAGCACAGAAAGTCCCAAACAAGATGGATGCAAAGAGGCCCACTCCAAGACACCTCCTAATTAAAATGCCAACAGTTAAAGCTGAAGAGAAAATCTTAAAAGCAGCCAAAGGAAAGAATAATTATCTACAGGAGAGTTCCCATAGAACTGTCAGCTGATTTCTCAAAAGAAACTCTGCAGGCTAGAAGGGATTGGCAAAAAGCATTTAAAGTCATGAAAAGAAGGGACCTACAGACAAAGTTGATCTATCCAGCAAAGCTATCCTTTAAAATCAAAGGGCAGATAAAGAGTTTCCTAGACAAGAAAAATCTAAAGGAGTTCATCATCACTAAATCATTATTATATGAAATGTGAAAGAGACTTATTTAAGAAAAAGATAAAAACTATGAATAACTGGCAAAAACATTAACAATTGAATCTAAAAAATAAACTAAGTAAACAAGAAGAACAGAAACAGAATCATGGATACAGAGTTTTGATGGTTGCCTGATGGGAGGGGTGTGGGGGAATGGGTGAGGAGGTAAGGGGATGAAGAAGTACAAGCCCTGGCTGATGGCTCAGTGTATAGGTGCCAGCCTGGGAACCCAAAGGTCGCTGGTTTGATTCCCCAGCCAGGGCACATAACCAGGGTGCAAGCCAGGTCTCCAGCCAGGTCTGTAGCTGGAGGCAGGTGAAAGGCAACCATACAATGATGTTTCTCTCCCTCTCTCTCTTTCCCTTCCCCTCTCTCTGAAAATAATAAATAAAATCTTTAAAAAAAAGTATAAATAGGTAGGTACAGAATAGTCATGGAGATGTAAAGTACAGTGTAGGAAATGGAGTAGCCAGAGAACTTATATGCATGATCCACAGACATGAACAAAGTGTGGGGACTGCCTGAGGGAGTGGGGCATGCTGGGCGGAGGGGGTCAAAGAAGGAAATATCAGGACAACTGTAATAGCATGACCAATAAAATATAATTTTTAAAAACACATAGTTAACCTTAAAACTAGGAATATAAAAAAAATGCCCAATTTCTTTTGCAAAGTTTGCAAATACCTAATAGCAAACCTGACAAAAATAGCACAAAAAAGAAATGATCAGACTAAACCTCTGTAAGATACAAATGTAAAATTTTTAAATAAAACATCAGCAAACATAACCCAACATTATATTAGAGAACTCAACTAGGAGGAGAATGCATTCTAGCCTAGTTGATTCCTCCCCAGGAAAACAAAATGGCCCAATATTAGTAGTATATTGACATAGTTTATTACATAATATGGTTAAAGTAGAAAAATTGTATAATTATCTCAATGATGCCAAAATAACATTTGATAATTGAACATCCATCCTTATCTTGAAAAAAATAATAATAAACTAGGGATAGGAGAAATCTTTTTAAACATGATAGAATGTTTATCAAAAATTACCATCAAACATGCCTAGCAATGAAACACAAGAGCCCTTCTCATTAAAATCAGGAACACCATAAAAGGTATCCATTATCACTGCTATTATATGAATTATCATATAAATTCTAGTGACTGCAACAAGAGGTATTTTTTTTGAAAAAGTAGAGGCAAAATTATCATTACCTATAGAGGATGATATGACAGCCTAGAAAATTCAAGAGAAAAACTATTAGGAATAATAAAAAATGCAGTAATTTCTGTAATATACATGTAAACTCAGTAGACTTCCTTTTCAAGCAATAATACATTAGAAAATGTAATAAAATAGATGCCATATAAAATAACACAAAAATAATCCATAAGGCATAAAATCAGAAAATTAGAGTTCAGAAACAGACCCATGCATATATGGGAATTTAGTACATAATAAAAATGGTATTCCAAAGAAAATTAATATCCCTGTCATCAAATAAATATACATTCATATACTTAGTCAACTTTTTAAAAATTAAAGAAAATCAATGAAAGAAAATATACAATATTTTTATACTCTCTGAATAAGGGAGACCTTGGTAAGTATACCATGAGATCTAGAAACCATAAGGAGACTGAAAGATGTAATGTCATAAAAAATAAATTACTTATATAGAGGAAAAAGACAACATAAGCAAAGTTAGTACATTAATTAAAAACTGGGGAAATATTTGTAAAATAAGACAAATGGCTAAAATTGTGACTTTGTGACCAAATAGAAAAAGGGCTCTTATAAATCAACAAGAAGAAAAAAACAATTTAAAAAAAGATGTAACGGATACAAACTGGCAATTCAAAAAAGTACTCAACATAGAAGCAGACCAATAAATCAGAGGTCAGCAAACTAATGCCTGTTGGCCAAATCTGGCTGCTGCCTTTTTCTGTACATACTGAAGCATAGTCACAGCCATTCAGCTATATATTGTTCATGGATGCTATCCTGCTACAATAAGGCAGAGTTGACTAGGTGCAACAGAAACCATGTAGCCTGAAAAGTCTAAGATATTTACCACCTGACCCTCTACCAAAAAAATTGTACAGACCTTGTATAGATGGTCAAACTCACCAATAATTAAATATATAAAAACTAAACCACAATATTCTCATTCAACGAATACTTACTGAGCACTTAGTTGACATCAACTATCAATTTTGCCTATCAGATTAGCAAAGGTTCAGATGATGATGTTGTCCAGTAATGGCAAGAAAGTAGAAAAAGACATTCTCTTATATTACTGTTGGAAATGTAAATTGGTACAACCATTCTGGAGGGTAACATTGTTTTCTTTTAAATCTCTGAATGAACACACGCTTTGACCTAGCAATTTCATGTCTGACATTTTATCCTAAGAAAATAGTAGCCCCAGTGTATGAAAACTATGTGTATAGGGATAATCATTACAGAATAGTTTATGGTGGTTAAAAACCTAAATCATATGTCAATCAAGACAAATCGATACAGAGCTAAATAAATATATACTAAAAAAAGTATCTTTTTTATAGCTTCATGTAAAAATCTGAAGTACACATAGGAAATTCTTAGCAATGGCTATTTTCGCCAAGCAGACACAATTCTCTGTTTTGTTTTGCTTTGTTTTTAACTTTTTAAAATGAGCATGTATTATCAGAAAAAGAAAACAAGAAAATAAAGCTATTTCTGGGAAGAGGAAGATAATTAAAGTTTACATTACAAATTAAGGGGAAATAATCATTAAAAACCGGTGTTGGAAAATTAGCTAAAACAGATTACAAAGGCCCCTTAAGCTTCAAAATTTGCAAGGGTAATTGCCCCGATTCAAGTTTGCTTTCACTTTGATATACTAATGAACCACCCACAGAAACAACGCAAAGAATATGCAGAAGATCAAGGGTACAAATGAGTCTGCCACCACAGGACACCACTAACCTATAAAGTACCTTGGTGTAAACTAGGAAAAAGGGCTCCTTCCTCCAAGAAATGCCTCTCCTACGTGCCTGGTCAGGATTTCAGCCCCAACTTGCTCCCTCTACTGGACATCTTTGTACAGAGCACAACCTGCACAAATTGCTGCACAAGTCTAGCTCCTTGTTTCCTCCCTAGTTACTTCCATGAGCAACCAGTGAATTCAGCTTGAAAGAAGCAGTTCATTTACCAAGTCAAATGTGGGAAAACCTCATATTCACTGCCTTTTAAGATCCTGAGTGTGGATATATCTGCAGCACTCAAGAGTGGAGCCTACTGACTTGCCATCCAGTACACTGACTGCCCCCAGGGACCAAGATTTCTGAATTTCCCATCACTATCTAAATTGTTGCTATATATCATTTTACCAGAGACACAAGACAGAAGTTGGCACCTAAGGGTGCGGGGATCATATGTTCTAGTTACCATGAAACACTCCTTGTTTATACTGCTGTGATTATTAATGGTTTTCCCTTACAATCAAGTCTAGATGATAAATTATATCCTCACCCTACTATCTAAGGGAGTCCATAGCCAGAAAGTAGGAATAAAAATAATGTCAACAGGCAGATCCTCAGTAAAACAGACCTATGCTCTGGAGGAGAGAGAAAAAATCATTACTTGAACAAAATTAGTGTGTAATTAAGAAAATCTAATTATAAGCCCTGGCTGGTGGCTCAGTGGATTGACACCGGCCTGCAAACCCAAAGGTCACTGGTTTGATTCCCAGCCAGGGCATATAACCAGGTTGCAAGCCAGGTCTCCAGCCAGATCCATGGCTGGGGACAGGTGAAAGGCAACCATATACTGATGTCTCCCTCCCTCTCTGCCTCTCTCCCTTCCCCTCTCTCTGAAAATAATAAAAAATCTTTTTAAAAATCTAATTATATAAAAAAAATCTAATTATAAATACTAAAAAGAACTTTGAGTCCTGGCCAGTGTTGCTCAGTTGGTTGGAGTGTCATGAATGGTTGCAGATTTGGCTCTGGTCAGGGCACATACCTACGTTGCAGGTCCAATCCCCGATCTGTGCATGTAGGATCCTGGACTGGGTGTGTATGGGAGGTAACCAGTTGATGTTTCACTCACATCACTGTTTCTCTCCCTTCTGTCTCTAAAAGCAATGAAAAACACGTCCTTGAGTGAGGATAAAGAAATGAAAACAAGACATTTGGAACTATGTATATAGTCCCTATACAAGGATGCCCAGTAGAGGGAGCAAGTTGGGGCCTTACATGATATCAAAGATATCCTGACCCTGCATTTTATTCCACAAGGCTTGAAGGTGATTGCTGATGTTTACCTTGATGTTTTGAGAGAAGTAGTTGTAGCGTGGATGAAGCAAGTCGTAAATGGGCGTCATTTTATCTTCCAACAAGATGGTGCATCAGCAGATAACACCGAAAAGGTGCAAGAATGTCTCAGTGTCAATGTTCCTGAATTCTGGTCAAAGGAAATCTGACCTCCTAGTTCACCAGATGCAAATCCTTTAGACTATTATGTATGGAGCATTTGTGAGAGAGAAGCTAATAACCTCATTCCAATAAAGAAGCTGTTAAAGCTAAAATTGAAAATATGATGATGTCCATGAATAAAGAAAAGTTAACTAAAATATGCTCGATTCCAAAGTCCAATTGAGTCTATTATTGCAGCAAATGGAGATTTTTTTGAATAATTTTAAAAATTACTATGTTTATGTATTTACATATAAGAATAAATATATTTCAAAGTATAACACTTTTGTGGTACATTTATTTTGCTAAAATTTTGCCAATTGATCGCATGCACCCTGTGTGTGTTTGTATGTGTGTGTGTGTATATATATATTTATTTATTTATTTAAAAATTTTCAAAAGATTTTGTTATTTTTAGAGAGAGGGGAAGGGAGGAGGGAAGAGAGGGAGAGAAACATCACTGTATGGTTGCTTTTCACCTGCCTCTAGCTACAGGCCTGGCTAGTGACCTGGCTTGCAACCTGGTCATGTGTCCTGACCTGGGAATTCAACCAGCGACCTTTGGGTTTGCAGGCCAGCACCTATCCACTGAGCTACCAGTCAGGGCTAAGTTTTAGAATTTAATAGATAAATTGAAGGAGAAGCTGGTGACTTGTGACAAAAAAAAAATTCTCTGGTCTAGGAGACAGAGTAAAAGATATCTTTCAAAAACACTAGAAAAATGCAAAAAAATCAAAAAGATTTAGAAAACAAATGAATACAGACTACTTAATCTGTGAATAAAAGAAATTTTAAGTGAAAAAATGGGGCCCTGGCTGGTAGCACAGTGGGTAAGGTGCCGGCCTGTGAACCCAAAGGTCGCTGGTTCAATTCCCAGCCAGGGCACATAACCAGGTTGTAAGCCAGGTCTCCAGCCAGGTCTGTAGCTGGAGGCAGGTGAAAGGCAACCATACATTGATGTCTCTCTCCCTCTCTGCCTCTCTCCCTTCCCCTCTTTCTAGAAATAATGAAATAAAATCTTTTAAAAAATTTTTCTAAATATGCAATGGTTAAACAGATAATAGTAGACTCATAGATGGAGAGAAGGCTGACAGCTAATGGGGGAAGATTAAGGGTAATAGGATTGAGCAAAAAGGAAAAGACTCATGGACATGGATAACAGTGTGGTGACTGCTGGGGAAAGGCAGGTATAAGGGGACTAAATGGTAATGGAAAATACAATAAAAAATAATATATACTAGCAAAAATAAAATAAAATTTATGTGGTAACATACATATCTGAGAACATCCAGAAAAATTATGAAAGAGAATATTGTGGTGGAATTTGATTTATTAGATATAAAACTGTAATTAAACAACATGATTTTGGCATAAAAGGAACAACTCAATCAGGGAAATAGAGTGCCTAGAAACAGATTCCAGTATTTATGATCATTTATAACAAAGGTGATCTTTAATTCAATGGGAAAGATACTTTTCTTAGAGAATGTACTGGCATGTATATTTGGCACTCCACTTGGATGAAATGGAATTTGTTTCCTCCCTCACACCATGTATGAAACTAAATCCTAAATTTTAGGTGGGTTAAATATTTAGACATGAAAATAAAATGGTGTAAAAAATCTAAGAAATCCCATGTACAATCTAGATGCACATGGAACCTTTTAAATCAAGACTAGAACAGACACAAGGAAAGAAAGCCTGACCTACTTCATTATTTAAAAAACTTGTTTTTAATGGGTACAGAGTTTCAGTTTGGGATGATGAAAAAGTTGTGCAAATGGATAATGATGATGGCTGGCCTACAATGTGAATATACTTAACACCACTAAACTGTATGCTTCACAATAGTAAATTATTTTTATTGGAAATGATTTGTTTGTACGTATATATTACCACAATTTTAAAAATAAAAATATTCTATATGGCAAAATATGTGCTAAGTAAATTTAATGTACAGCTGATTAACTATACATACATATTGCAACTTGTAAATTTCTATTGTTAATTTATGTGCTAGGCAGAACAATGTCCCCTACCTCAACACACACACACCAAAGTTATCTGTGTTCTAATCCCCAGAAATATACGCATACACCTATAAACATGTCTATTTTAAACAGAGTAAAAGGCTTAGTATCTATAATATTTAAACGGTAATAAAATTTCAAAAGATCTTACCAAGAGAAGATATACGAATGGCCAATAGCCATGTGAAAAGTTGCTCAATGGCAGTAGTCATCAGAGAAATACGAACTAAAACTATAATCAGATGTTACTTTGCATCCACTGAAGTGACTCAAATGAAAGTCACTGACAATATGAAGCGCTAGCCAGGATATCAATACCTTTTTTAAAATAATAAAATGAGAGATAGGGATAAGGGGGGAGAAAGCATACAGGAAAACAAGCAATTCACAGCAAACAAATTCAAATGGTTGGTAAACATTGGAGAGCATGCTCATTAGTAAAGGAAATCTAATTAAAATAATTAAAATAAAAACAGTAGTCCCATCCCTTGGTATTGTAATGGGATTACCTTTTCATTTTTGAAATGCATATCCTTCAGTCAGAAATCCTACTCCTGAGATAACTCACAGACAGAAAATCACCAGTATATTAAAAGCATATATATTCGATTCCCAGCCAGGGCACATAACCAGGTTGCAAACCAGGTCTCCAGTCAGGTCCGTAGCTGGAGGCAGGTGAAAGGCAACCATACATTGATGTCTCTCTCCCTCTCTGTCTCTCCCCCTTCCTCTCTCTCTCAAAATAATAAATAAAAATCTTTTTACAAAAGCATATATAAAACATTATCCCATATTTGTATATCAGAAAATAACCAAAGGTAAAAGAGAGAGAGTGAGAAAGGGAAGGGGAAGGGAGAGGAGAGAAGAGGAGGGGAGGGGAGAGGAGGGGAAGGGAGGAGAGGGGAGGGAAAAAGAAAACTGTGTATGTATGTAATATGGAATGAATGGGCCAAGGATCTACATCATTTTCACACCTTCTGGCTGGTCCTGCTCCCACAGGTGGCAGTTGAGAATCTTAGCATAAAAGTTTCTCCCTGAGGAGTGAAGGGTCCCAACTACAAGCCAGAGCACCAGAGCCAGGAAAAGGCACTCATACAACAGTTGGCTATGAAAATCAGTGGGGATTCTGTCTACCAGGGACAGACAGGTGGGAGTCAGCTAGAGACACAGGCGCCCTCTTAAAGGGCCAGTGCACAAAATCTCCTTCACAGCCACTCACCCTGGGCTCCTGCAAAGAGAGGGTGGAGTGGACAGGAGTCCTGTAAGGGGAGACCAGGGTTTGTGGCTCTGCAGACAGAACTGAAAGGACAGCCACTAGCATCCTTGTGCTGAGCCCCTCCCACACAACATGCCATGTTTCTTGAGTGGAGCATTCCCCTGCATACGGCATGTGCCTGGGAGAATGCAACAGCCCGACCTCCAGGCTCTCTGTTGCACCACACTGCAGAGCTCAAGCCCTGCCTCCGAGTCAGCTGCCTGGGCTTGGCATGGAGTGGTCTCAGCAGTCTCCAAGGGTGTCAGTGACTGAATTGTGTGGCTCTGGGACTGGAGCCATGTGTACCCGCCTTCCTGCAAGCCTGACTGGCACTGCCCCCAGGAGAGATCCAGCAGCCCTACACTCTGGACTTCCAGCAGCCCTGCCTCCTGAGCTAGGGCTCTTGAGGAGATCTGGTCAGAACTGGAAACAGACTGAGTTGTGTGGTTCTAAGTTGGGGACCATTTTTCCATCACGTACCAGACCTCCCTTCATGTGGCAAAATATTGGCCTGTTTGGGACTGGTAAACTCTGCTGACCTCAGCTGATGACTCCCTGGGTCATCAGATGACAAATGTCTGTGGGCACCCAGAGGGTGGTAGCTAGTTTTGGTGTACTATGGGACTTCTGCTGAGTGGTTTAAGGACCAGCATTGGCACTGAGTTTGAACCTGTATCAATCTGGTGGCTCACTGAGAACCTAAATCGTACAACTTGAATACTTCCAGAGGCTCTTTCAGTAATTGAACTTAACATTAACAGGCAGGCAGCAGGATGAGGCAACCAGAGGCAATCTGGGGGTGCCCTGGGCCTTTTCCTGACCAGGTCTTTGAGCTCAGTGGTGGTGGAAGCCCAACTTGGTGAGCAGCTTGGTCTTTTTCACACACACTCCAGTCCAGCAGAGGCAGCCATAAACTGTTGATCACATTGTAGTTCAAAGCTGGCTGCCCAAGGCCAGTCAGAGGTAGCATCTGACATGGATGGAACTGCACCAGAGTCCCTCACAGGAGACCCAGAACCAACACATCCAGGGGCAACATCAGAAGAGCACCCTATAAATTCCACAAGCAGAACATCTAAACGAACATTTCATGGAAGGCACCAGAAAATGCTGAGTTTAATTCCGTTTTATGTGGTTAGCACACACACAGCACTTTGTATACTATGGTTGGGTTTGATCCTCACAATCATTCAGCCTGAGGGTCAAAATCCCAATCATAGATGGACTAATAGCAATCAATAATTACAAAAAGAGCGGTCACACAACTCACGCAAGGGTCATTCCTGGAGCAACCAGCTTAGGTGATCAACAAGACTGCACCACTGCGCCCCACAGGACATTTACTACGTAAGACCAACCCACCAAGACTGGGAAACATAGCAGATTTGCCTAATACATAGAAACAAACACAAGGAGGTGGCCAAAATGGGGAGACCAAGGATTAGGCTCTAACTGAATAAACAGAGAAATCTCCAGAAAAAGAAGCAAATGAAATGGAGTCAAGCAACCTACTCAATATAGATTTTAGAACAATTGTTATAAGGATGCTCAAGGAATTTATGGGAAGACTGGATAGACTTAGTGAGAGCTCAGAGAGGCACTAAATATAATAAAGGACATAGAAACTATATAAAAGAACCAGCCCTGGCTGGTGTGGCTCAGTGAATTGGTACCAGCCTGCGAACCCAAAGGTCAGTGGTTCGATTCCCCAGTTAGGGTAAATAGGTTGCAAACCAGGTGTCCAGCAAAGTTCTTGGCTAGAGGCAGGTGAAAGGCAACCATACATTGATGCTTCTCTCCCTTTCTTTCTCCCTTCCTGCCCTTCTCTCTGGAAAATAATGAAAATCCTTAATAAAAATGTTTCTTAAAATTTTTGAAAGAACCAATCTTTAAATGAAGAATACAATATCTGAAATGAAGAATGTACCAGAAGGAATAAAACATGAGGTTAAATGAAGCAGAGGATCAAACAAGTAATTTGGAAGACAAAGTAGCAGAAAACACCTAATCAGAGCAGCAATAAGAAAGAATAATTTTAGCCCTGGATGGTGGCTTAGTGGATTGATGCTGGCCTGTGAACCCAAAGGTCGCTGGTTCGATTCCCCAGTCAGGGCACATAACCAGGCTGCAAGCCAGGTATCCAGCCAGGTCCATGGCTGGAGACAGGTGAAAGGCAACCATACATTGATGTCTCTCTCCCTCTCTGCCTCTCTCCCTTCCCCTCTCTCTAAAACTAATAAAAAAAGAAAGAATAATTATAATAAATGAGGATAGTTTAGGAAACCTTTAAAACAACCTGGACTGTAACAACATCCATGTCCTGAAAGTACCCAAAAGAGAAGAGAGAGGGCAAGAAATTGAAAACGTATTTGAAAAAATAAAGAAAGAAAACTTCCCAAATTTGCTGAAGGAAATAGACATACAAGTTTAGGAACCATAGGGAGTTCCAAACAAGTTGGACCCAAAGAGGCCCACACCAAGACACATCATAATTAAAATGACCAAGGTTAAAAACAAAGAGAATTTTAAAAGCAGCAAGTGAGAGACAGTTAGTTACAACAGTGCTCCCTAAGACTCAGTTGATTTCTCAACAGAGACATTTCAGTCCAGAAGGGATTGGCACAAAATAGTCAAAGTGATGAAAAACAAGGACCTACAACAAAGACTACTTTATTCAGCAAGGCTATCATTTTAAATTGAAGAAGAAATAAAGAGTTTTCCAGACATAAAAAGTCAAAGAGTTAATTACCACCAAACAAGTATGACAAGAAATATTAAAGGGTACTTTTAAGAAAAAAAAAAAAAAGGAAGGAAGGAAGGAGAAAATAGGTATAAAGAATAAAATGGGCCCTGGCTGGTAGCACAGTGGATAAGGTGCCGGCCTGCGAACCCAAAGGTCGCAGGTTCGATTCCCCAGCCAGGGCACATAACCAGGTTGCAAACCAGGTCTCCAGTCAGGTCTGTGGCTGGAGGCAGGTGAAACGCAACCATACATTGATGTCTCTCTCTCCCTCTCTGCCTCTCTCCCCCTCTCTCTAAAAATAATGAAATAAAATATTTTTTAAAAAAAAGAATAAAATGGGAATAAATACATACCTATGAATAATCACTTTAAGTGTAACTGTCTTAAATGCTTCAATCAAAAGACATAGGATAGCTGAATGGACAAGCAAGCAAGAATCATGAGGTCTGTCCAGAAAAAGTCCAGCCATTGTTAATATAACAAGAACAGTTTGCACGATATTGATGTAACCTGGCAGCCAGGGAGAATGGACTGGAATGTACATACATGAATAATGACAACTTTACTAGTTAGTGGGGGTGGTAGACACCATTGAGTGAGCATGTGTGCTGTGTGGCCATCACATTCAAAATGACTGAGTGAATACAACAACGAATCTACATCAAATTTTGTGTGCACCTTGAACATTCCTCCATGGAAACTATTCAGATGATTCAGAAGTCTTCAGCTATGGGCAACTGGTGATGGGCAGCTTCATCATGACAATGTGTCTGCTCATGCATTGCGTCTCATGCAGTTTTTGGTAAAACATTAAATCACTCGGGTGACTCAGCCTCCCTACAGCCCAGATTTGGTATCCTGCTACTTCTGGCTTTTCCTAAAACTAAAATCACCTTTGAAAAGGAAGAGATTTCAGACCATCAATGACATTCAGAAAATACAATGGGGCAGCTGATGGTGATTGGGAGAGCTGTGTGGGGTCCCAAGGTGCCTACTTTGAAGGGGACTGAGGTGTATGCACACCTACACACTCACATTCATATATATAATACCAAAGAGAAAATAGCAAAGATACATGAATTAAAATGTAAAGAAATTAACTGAAACCCCTATAATCTTTCATTTGAATTGGAAACCTCAGTACGCATTCATGATTCATTTTTCTCTTTCTAAAAACCATGTAGTTCCCCATTCTTCTTGCTGCAGAGACCTAGAAAAAATAACAACTCAAAAAGAAAAGAAAAGAAAAAGAAAAAATAACAACTCAGTAGAACTGGCATCCCTAACACTCAGATAGTGGTGTTTAAATGGCATTTACCCCACAAAAGAGCCAAGTCACCTGGGAGGAATGACTGATTCTAGGCAATGATTTTCTTTGTCTGTTTAACTCATTAGGTAATAGTTTGTTGGTAAACCTTATACTGAATATTATCAGGCTGTCACTGACTGATTCTTAGCATCCCCAAAACGTGGAAATTAAACATAACATGCCTCCAGATTTGATGGAACAGGACCTAGCATAATATTTGGCACAGAATAGGTGCTCAATAAAATTTGTTAAAAATGGGCTCCCATCATGGCCCTGGCCTCACTCTTGGGCTCCACCAACCTTCTGCTGCTGAAGAAGGTTCCCTCTGGCCTGTATAGCTGTCTTAGTTCAGGCTTAGAACCACGTTCGGTCTATTCTATAACACTTGTTATTTCTGCTGCCATTCCCACCATTCCACTGCTAAAACCTTTATAGACTCTGATTCTGCTCCTATGACCTAGAGTTATCTCTTTCCTTGCTCCAGATGGAAGCAGGATTTTTCCTTCTCAGCACGACAGCTTTCTCAACTGACTTTGGAGGTTTGGCCTAGAAGTGGTCATAGTCCTGCTAATACCTCTTCAGGTGGACACACACTAACTTCTTCCACGTATCTAGGAAGAAGTGATGCCACCTAGTCAAGCTAGGAGTGTCTACCTCCTTGTGTCTCCCCATGAACTATGTCACTTCTTTAGGTTAACTCTATACTAGGGCACCATATAGCTCTTGGCCCTTCGATTGTCCCTCATCTCAGTCCAACATCCTGAGGAACCCCCTTCATCCCTGGCCCTTTCTTTGTGCATGACTAGAGGATGGGGAAGTTGTTAATTTTAGTGTTGTTGGAAACCAAATATTAATGCCAAAAACCTCTTTATTGCTTCTCCTGGTGGGCTTGGGACACTTCATTAAAAAAGAACCCTAGAGTTCTGCCTCCATATCACAGAATTCCAGAGCTCTGCATGCAGATAGGCTCGTCCAGGACACTCGCTGCTTGCAGAGAAATGAAAAGCCATCTCTTTCTGAAACAAAAAATGAAACACAACAGGAGGAGGCAGCAAGCACAGGCAGTGTTAAGAATGAAAGAAAAAGGCTGAGCAGGCAAATTAAGACCTTTTTTCTGCAAAGTAAAGCTGGGCAGAGGTACCATCGGTGCTTCTAATGCTAAAGCAGCGATTAACAACCCAATCAAAGCCTGAACAAGAGCTGAGCACAGCAGAGCAAGATTTCAGCCTCCAATATAAAGTTGAGGGTGAGTGAAGGACATATTTTACTTAATCTTGGTAAGAAATATCAGTTAGATAAGGCAAGCATTTTAAACAGTCGTATTTCAGTTACCTAATTGATTTAGGTAAATAGATGAGTGAGAGATAATAGAAATATGTGTATGTATGTGTCTATGTCTATCTTTCCATTAACTATGCACATATAATATTAAATCTTGTTTAAATCATATTTGTGTTATTGCCTCTGAGAGTTCATTTCCAGAAAAGGTTCTGACTAAATCATGTGTTAGGTTAGTTCTCCTTAGTTATTACTTAGAAGAAATCCACAGTTCCTAAGCAAAAAGCATCCTTTTCACTTGGTTGGAGGTACCAGAATTGCACCTATGTTGCCCCGAAAACAAACCGAAATGATATGAAGGCAAATGGCACCAGGACCAATGGGCAGTGAAGAGTAAAGCGATCCACATCCATTTTGTCCTCTCCAGGTGATTCGACAAAATTAGATTATCTCTCCAAGGTAAGTTATTATTATGCCTGCTCCCATCCCACCCACCCCAAAATTGAGTGTTCATTTGGAATCTATTCACATAATGAGTATAGTGAGGTTTATTTTTTTTAAAGCATTTAGCAAGCACCTGAGAGCACTTACTATGTTCCAATCACTACAATTAACACATTATAAATAGGTATTAACTCGTTGAATTTAACTAGGGACATTTTGTATGTCCGTGCAGGAAGCACGCAGCTACTGCTCCTAACCTTGCACACTGACCTCCTAACTCTAAGCTTGTACGTATGTGTTACAGGGAGGCTGGGGAGTATGCATATTGCATCCAATCAGTCCCTCACATATTTGTAATAAACACTTGGCAGAGAGAAAAACATTTTCAAAGGCTATTTATTAAGCTCCCAACATCCTTGGGGTGCTGTGCTGGGCGCTGTAATTACAGGAAACATTTTTGCCTCTGCTTCTTTTCTGACTGCCGGCTGGGAGGCCCAGGGATTGGGCCACCGTAACCACTCTTCATTTTTCCTGGGCCATTGTAACCTTAATGAGATCCATTCTGATTGCAATTAGAACAGTACACAGCAGGTGAAGCCATATGGAGCGTGGTCATCTTGAACCAGGAGCTGAAAAGGCGCTTTTGTCTATCCAGCTCTGCACATGTATTTTCTAAAATCAAGTCCCACCTGGTCCTGCCACAGCCCCGTAAGAAACAGGAATTGTCTGAAGACTAATGCTTCAATCCATGCCCACATTACAAATAAGAAAAATAATTGCTGAGTGCCTACTGTATGCCAGGTGCTATGCTAGGCTTTTTCTCATGTCATCTTATTAACCTCTCCCTGAGCAAGCTATCACAGGCAACATTCTACTGAAAATAAAGCCCAGAGAGGTCATCGGACTTACCCTAAGTTGCACAGCTTTAACATGGCAGCACCAGAAAAACCTTTACAGCATCAAACCTTCTCACTTGTTTGCTTAAATGTTTTCGATTCCAAGGGGAAGTCTTAACCTTTCAGGATTTTTCCCCCATTGCTTGATTTGAACTCACAGATTTTCATAAAATTCCTTTTCCAGGAGGCTCCTAAGCTCTTTTTGCACTATATTATATGACTGACCGGGGGAAGCCACTGGCTAGATGAAGGGCACCACAGCCCACCTGCTTGCGGCATCTTCCATTCCACTCAGTAAAGCAGACGAGGGAGGAAGAAGGGAGAAAAAGAGTAAATAGGTTGGAAATCAGATCCCAGAATCACAGATATCACTGTAAGCCTTTTTCCAATCCTCACCCGTGAACATGTTTATTGAGAGGAAAAGAGAGGAGGGAAGAGAGGGAGAGAAACATTGATGTGAGAGAGAAAACATTCATCGGCTGCTTCTTGCACATGCCCTGCCTGGAACCGAACCCACAACCCAGGCATGTGCCCTGACTGGGAATCGAACCCGCGACCTTTCAGTTTAGAGAATGATGTTACAAACAACTGAGCCACACTAACCGGAGCCATATTATTCTGCCCTGATACTGGCTGGATAAACTGAGGTATGGAAATCTCTTTCATTGCACATAATACATGTTTTATTGGAAGCACAGTACCTCCCTTCCCTCCCCCTTCCTCTTTGCCCTGCTCTCCCCACATCTCCCCCCACCACCGCTAATCCAGCCAATAGGATAGATAAAGGCAACTTGGAGTCCGCAGTTCAGGGTCACATTGGTCTATTAAAGCCTAACAAAGAGTAAAGCTTTATGCAGAAGAAAACAGGTTTACCTTGAATTTGTGAATTGAGAGGCTTTTGAAGGAGCCAGAGAAAACCTTTAATATTAGGCAAACCTATTTTTCCATAGGCTGCAATAAAATAGTATTTAATTCTAGGTGGCCACGTGGCCTAGCGTACTAACCCTCAGAAGAATGTGCACTACACAAAGAAAAGAGCTTATGTTCTAATTAGAGAATATAATTATTAGGTATAAGCACAAGTAAATAACAGAATTGCATATTTGTATGTAAATATGTAAAATGATTAGTAGATTATTTTCTAAAACAAGAACAATCAGCTCTTCTCAAAACCTGTGTGAATTTCTATTATCAAAGGAATTCATTTAGGTCTCCCTTATGCCTGCAAAAAACATGTAACAACTTGCCTAGTTTTCTGCCAGAGCAGCCCTCTACCCAAACCACTGTCCCTACATTCAGGCTCACCCCTGCTTGAAGCTCAGGTAGTGTTACTGTCCCTTGTCACAGCAGCCTTATGGCACCCTATTTGATACCTGGGAGACAAGGAAATCAGGTCAGCTTTTGCCGACCTTGTGCCCCTATGCTAAGAACTGGCCTTCCATCTTACTGTCAACAACAGGGGCCAAATCTCCGCCGACCACCCTGTCCCTGGATCTCTCTTCTGAAACTGTGGCCCTTAGTCTACATGTTGGTCCACTCAGTACTTCCGTCTAGAACCTGGGAAAACAAGGCTGAGCCCCGGTGGTCTCTTTCTGCAGAGAGAGATACCTTCCTTCAAACCCCAAACTAGAGCCCCGGCCCTCTCTTTATGTTGGTAGCCTGTCTTCCTGAAGCTGTCACAATGCTCCTCTGATGTCATACTCTGCCTAACTCATGACAATCCCCTCTTCCCCATGTCACTGCCTCACTCACACCAGGCAAGCTGGCTTGCTGCAATGTCATCAAACCCTTCTGAGCCTGATCTGGACACTTGCCTCTCCTAAATCTCAACTTTTGGTAAAGTTGTTTAGCATTGTTGCTGCCCTGCCTAGTCACCTGGCTACAGGCACAGAGGGAAAAGCTTCAGCCCCATGGACTCAAAAATTCAGGGAGAATGAATTGTACTTTGTCCAGCATCTGCCTAAACCACTGCAACAAGATAGTCTCTGGAGACAAAAGAATGCTTTGGAGAGGGCACAACATTCCACAGGCCAGTGGCTTTCATTTCATAGTCCTTCCTCTCTGTGTTCAGGAACGGTAGAGGCAAGAGAAGCTGACAAGGACTATAATGCACGGAAGCAATTTGCTTAGCCATCATTACCGTCCCAACTGGAAAAAGAAAACAAAATCACTCAGACACACTTGACTATTTTCCCCTTTAAATATTTCTTCCTCTACAAAAATAAGATTATAACAACATAAAATTCCCCCAAACAGGGAAAAATACCTATTGCCTGATACCCAAAGCCAAGACCAATCTATTTCTCTAGCCTTTTGCTGTCTTCAGCAGCTGAAATCTGTTTTAGGATGAGAACAGTTGGAGCATCTTAACGCCCATTGAACACCTGACTCCTTTTCCTTGTCAAATATTGTAGGAGCAGTGTCCTTCCCAAGGGATGCAGCAAACTGATCCAAGAGGAGTGAATTTAACAGCCACCCCTGCCCTGTCCCTATCCCACCCGTCATCAGGGTCAAGGAACAAGAGCATAGGCACACCTTTAAAACACCACCATTTGCTGCTCTTGGACTAATTCAAGAAAAATCGTAATGACTGAACATTGTTGAATATTCTTAAGTAAAAGCACCAATGGCACTAAACTCAAATCTCACCTCTGTCTCTATAGTAATAGACAGAGGCTTAAACCTTTGTTTATCTTCTAAGCCAGAGAGTCTTCATTTGCAACATGGGGGATTCTAGTTCTTTCTAAGGAAAAGCCCAGTTTTGGAACTTACTTGAATTTCAAAGGTCCCACAAGAATTGCGCTTGAAGTTTTGTTGGCGGTTGAGAGGAGGGGTCAGGAATGACAACTGAAAATCAAGGTCTGAGTTTTGAGGTGCAAAGTGTCAGGCTCCAGCTTTCTGCAGTGTATTGTTTACTCATGCTGATGGAACAGAGCTTTCATTATAGTGGCACTGGAAAACCCATGGCCCAGTTTCTTAATGACATCAAAAAGCACAGGAAATCTGAAGAACATATTGAATTCCATCCTTGAGAAACCAGGGACACCTTTCAAAAATGATGAGAGACCTGTAACCCATAATAACAGCTAACACTTGTTTGACACTTACAATATTCTAGGAACTGAGCTACGAAACAAGATCTCAAGAAACAAACAACAACCTAGACTTCTGGTCAAGATAGAGGCATAACTGCATGAAGCTCGCCTCCTTGCACAACCAGAGCAAAATTACAAATAAAATATAAAACAACCATCACTCAAAACTGTCAGAAAATTGGAAGTCTGACAATTAGGGAATTAAAGAAGCCACATTTCTGCAGACAGGTAAGTGAGATGAAGGAGTGGAGGCCCAGAGATAGGGTAACCAGCTGGTCCCAAACCCATGTGCGGTGGATATAAAATGGAGGGATATCTCTGTAGCCAGGAATCCCAGCCCCACACCAGACCACCCAGCCCAGGGTTCCAGTGCCAGGAAGATAAGTCCTCATAACTTCTGGCTGTCAAAACTAGCGGGGGTTGAGTCGGTGGACAAAACCGTGGGATTATCAGCTCTCTCCTCTTAAAGGGTCTCACACCTCACACAGACATACTCTCTCTGACCTTCAGCACCAGGGCATCAGCTTGAAGGGCACCAGTGGCATACAGGGAAGAACTGAAGTGTCTGGCAACAGGGCAAGAGCTGTGGGACAGCTTCCTCCTAGGCAGAAATGTAGACAGCAGCTGCTGCTTCTTTTCTGAGGCTTCCCTCACACAGAGCCACAGAGCAGTGGCACCATATCTGAGTCTCCATCAACTTGACTCACAAGGTAAGTCCCACCCTGACCATTACCTTTGGGTCCACCCCATCCAACTTACAGGCCCACCCAAACTGCTAACAGTGGCTTTTCCATATGAAGGCCTGGGCTGGTCTAGGTACAGGCTTCAGACCTTCCTAAATCTTTTCAAACAACAAGCAGCTGAGCCCAGCCTTGTACCTCTCCCTGAGTGACCCCAGGCCTAGCACTAGCATCAGCCACCAGCAGATTGCTTTACAGCTTGTGCCACGAAGCCCCAGACAGAACACAGGTAGGGGCTGACCTTGGCCTGCGCCACCTGGGAAACCCTGGAGCCTGTACACCAACACAGGGAGGCTGCCAAAATGAGGAGACAAAGAAATATGGCCCAAATGAAAAAACAGAACAAAACCCCAGGAAAAAAAAAATAGCAAAATGGAGATAAACAATCTGTCAGATGCAGAATTCAAAACACTGGTTACAAAGATGCTCAAGGAACTTAGTAAGGACCTCAGCAGCATTAAAAAGACCCAGGCACAAATGAACAATATGCTAACTGAAATAAAGAACAATTTACAGTGGAGTGGATGAAGCTAAGAATCAAATCAATGATTTGGAAAATAAAGAAGAAAAAGGCATCCAACAATACAGCAAGAAGAAAAAGAATCCAAAAAATCTAGGATAGCGTAAGAAGCCCCTGGGACAACTTTAAAAGTTCCAACATTTGCATCACAGGGGTGCCAAGAAGAGAAGAGAAAGAGCAAGAAATTGAAAACTTATTTGAAAAATTAATAAAAGACAACTTCCCTAATTTGAGAGATGAAATAGACATAAAGTACAAGAAGCACAAAGTCCCAAACAAGATGAATGTAAAAAGGACCACACCAAGACACATCATAATTAAAATGCCAAAGGTTAAAGATAAAGAGAGAATCTGAAAAGCAGCAAGAGAAAAGAAGAGAATTACCTACAAAGGAGTTCCCATAGATTGTCAGCTGGTTTCTCAAAAAGAAACTCTGCAGGCAAGAAGGACTAGCAAGAAGTATTCAAAATGATGAAAAGCAAGGACCAACAACCTAGATTAGTCTATCTAGCACAGCTATCATTTAGAATCAACGGATAGGTAAAGTGCTTCCCAGAAAAGGTAAAGGTAAAGAAGTTCATTGTCACCAAACCATTGTTATATGAAATGTTAAAGGGACGTATTTAAGAAAAAAGATTAACACTATGACGATTAAAATGGCAATAAATACATCACTATAACAGTTGAATCTAAAAAGCAAACTAACAACGATTAAATTAAAAATAAATAAATAAAACAAAAACTAAGCAAACAAGCAGAAGAGAAACAGAATCAGCCCTGGCTAGTGTGGCTCAGTGGACTGAGAACCAGCCTGTGAACTGAAAGGTAACCAGTTCACTTCCAGTCAGGGAATATGCCTGGGTTGCAGGCCAGGTCCCTGGATGGGGTGGGGGTGGGGGGTGAGAGGCAACTAATCAATGTTTCTCATTCACTTTGATGTTTCTCTCCCTCTCTTTCCCCCTCCCTTCCCCTCTCTCTAAAAATTAAATAAATACAATTTTTAAGAAAAAAAGAAACAGAGTCATAGAGATGGAGAACATTAGGATGGTGGCCACCGGGGAGGAGCATTTGGGGGAATTGAGGGGAAAATGAAAGGATTAAGAAGTACCAACTGGTAGTTACAGAATAGGTAGGAGCATGTTAACAGCAAGTATAGGAAATAGAGTTGCCAAGGAACTTATTTGCATGACCCACGACAATGAAAGGAAGGGGGAACTCCTGAGAGGGTTGGGGGTGCTGGTGGAGGAGGGCTAAGGAGGAAAATTAGGACAACTGTAACAGCATAATCAAATTTTTTAAAACCCTCCTAGCTGCCCGGGGAGACCTGCAAAATGCAACCTGCTGCTCCCTCTCAGAGAAGAAGAGAAAAGAAACCCTACAAGTTGAACAACAGGAAAACAGTTAAAGTCATGGAATATCGGCCTGTGTTTAAAAAGGCTTTCAAGTAACAGCTAATTAAAATAAGCACCACTGAACACTTCAATGCAAAATGAAAAAAGCAGGATTTAGAAATACACAAGTGGTATAATCCCAACTACTTCTATTTTTTTTAAAGATTTTATTTATTCATTTTTTAGAGAGAAGATAAGGGAGGGAGAAAGAGAGGGTGAGAAACACCAATGTGTAGTTGCCTCTGGCCCGCAACCCCGACATGTGCCCCGACCAGGAACTGAACCTCGACCCCTTGGTTCTCAGGCCATTGCTCAATCCACTGAGCCATACCAGCCAGCCAACTATTTTTAAAAGCAACACATGGATAGAGAAAAGACCAGAAAAAGATATACCAATAATGTTCATGGGAGGCAGGGCCAACCACAGAGGACCCAGTGCAAAATGAAAACGTGCAGTTCCTCCTTCAGAATGAGAATTATTTGACATGATTGAGAATGTCAAAGACAGCAACAGCAGAGCACTAAACCAAGTGTGGAGCGAGGTCCTTTTGAGCATTGAGCCCTGTGCAGCTTCATAGGTTGCATGTAGGTTGCATGCTCAGGAAGCTGGCCATGGCGCCAGTTACATTACTTCTGGGTGTTAGTATTGTCAGCAGTTTTCCTTTTTTAAGTTGCCTGTACTCTGCGAGTTTTACTAAATGAACATATATTTTATCTTTAGAAAAATCTAAGTGATTTTTAGTGAACCAATGAAAGTTCAGAGATACCTACTTTATCAAGTAGCCTGGTCTGGAACATCAGCCATACTGTGCCACAGACAGGCATGGGTTGAATCTGGGATGGGAGGAGAAGCAGAAATCTGGCTAGAAGGGCAAAGTCAGAAGCTCCACTAGAAGGCAGGGAGGGGGAAGGGAAGCCTTGCACCCTGGACTAAGGAGATGAGGACTTAAGTGGCTGCAAAATAGGTCCCCGCTCCAACTTAGATCAGCCCAGCGTAGAGGAAGTCCTCACTTAGTCAATAGGTTTTGTGACATTAGGCAAAACAGCATATAATGAAACCAACTTTACCATAGGCTGATTGACATAAGCAAGAGTTAAGTTCCTATGGCCCCTTGTCAATATTATATTGAAATGACATTGAACAAAATCACATTATTCCAGGGCCTGCTGTGCAGGCAAAAGTGATGGTTCCACAATAAGCAAGAGTCACAGTGGTGGCAGCAGTGATACAGCCTTACAGAATGGCCCACAATCATAACCTACTCTAGAACAAGATTTAATCTTATACGTCTTTATATTAAATGACCAACACAGGAAGTGTCCCTGGCACTGTCTGATGCACTCAGCAAACATCTTCATGTAACAAAGGGCAGAAGGGCCATGCTATCCCAGGCTCTGGTAATAGCATTAATACCAATTCTGTGGTCCGTTCTTAAAATTATCTTCCCTTCCTGCTTCCTTTGTGGTCTCCAAATTGCCAAGCACAAGGCCTGCCAAAAAATACACTGAACTGATGAAAGGCACACAAAAAGGTTCATGCCATCACCCAAGGACACGCTTATTGATTTTAGGGGGAAGGCAAGGCAGGGAGAGAATGAGAGAAACGTTAATACAAGAGAGAAGTATCAATCAGCTGCTCCCCTTACACGCCCCGACCAGGGATCCAACCTGCAACCCAGGCATGTGTCCTGACTAGGAATCAAACTTGTGATCTTATGGTCTATGAACAATGTTCCAACAACCTACACAACACCAGCCAGGGCAAGAACCTAGTTCTTGAGCACACTGATGAAATATTAAATGGCTGCACCTGGGTAACAATGCAAAGGGCATAGGAAATTTTGCCACTATCTTTGTACATCAGAAACTGGAGTTGAGAGTCTTCTCCCCTGACAAACTTTGAAAATGCCATTATGCCCTGGCTGGTGTGGCTCAGTGGATTGGCGCCGGCCTGCGAACCCAAAGGTTACTGGTTCGATTACCCAGCCAGGGCACATAACCAGGTCTCCAGCCAGGTCCCCAGCTGGAGGCAGGTGAAAGGCAACCATACATTGATATTTCTCTCCCTTTCTTCCTCCCTCCCTGCCCTTCTCTCTAAAAATAATGAATAAAATATATTTTTAAAATATATTATAAAAGAATAATAAATAAAATTTTTAAATGGCATTATTACCAATGAATAAGGAGACAGTTTATAGTACTAGTATGGACTATGAACAAAGTACAATCAAAAGCCACATGGGTTTGCAATATAATCCTTGGAAAACTATCATCTTAGTGCCTGTGAAGTCAGCAGTTCCTGATAAGATGGTGACCATGGGCTGGAAGATCAAGTTCAACAAGGTGGGGAAGGGAAGATAATTGAAAACAGAGTAAAATCAAGACCTTAATGCTACTTTCAAAACTAGAAGGCAGTTAAGGAAAGAAGGGATTTGGAAACTTAAATAAATAAATAAACAAATGAAAAACCCCTCTGAATGGGTTTGTGTATTTCCCAAGAGACTGTCAGGTCTTTGAAGACAGGAACAAGGTCTGCTTCCTCTCAGCATCCCAGTCCCTGGTACATGCTGAGTGCCTAATAGATGCTCAAGAAATGTTAAATAACATCACAAAGTATGGCTATGAAAGATAGAGAGCTGGGCAAAGATAAAAAGGAATCTTCATGAGACCCCTCAAGAAGGCGGGTGAAAAACAATCCTTAGCAGCAGTAGGGGTTAATGAAGGATTACACACGACCCCTTTCATTTCAGTGCTTTCATCTTGAGCCCAGATTCCTCTTTGAGAATAGGGCACTTGCATTTTTTTATGCACCTTTCCAGCAGACAAAGTGATTAAGCTACTGGGCTCTCCTTGGTTGGGATGGGGGTGGGGTGCCAGTCAGTTTCCCCAAGAAAGCACTGTGGGCCTGTGACCCTACCTCAACAGTAACAACATATTTCTAAACATCAAAACAACAGTAACAAGATATTTCCGCCAGATTTCTGGCAGGTTCCACTCTGGTTCTGCGAAGTATAGAGCAGCCTTTCCTACCTGCAGAGCCAATGGGACATTTACAGCTACATCTCCTTCTGTTGTTTCTGGCTGAAAAGCTGACATTGCCATCAGTTCCTATAGAATCAGTAACCGAACTTCATTTAAATTTAAAGTAACAGTCTGAAGTAGATATTTTTCCCCATCTGAAAATGAGAAGACTGAGACCCAGTAAAACGTCCCGATTGAGAGCATATACATCTGGTACCAGGACTCCCGTCACCAGAACTTACCCAACCACTGTTGTCAGGAATCCATAGACTGTTAACTTCCAGGAAGTGAATAGGGTGATGAACCACTCCAGTTTTCCCAGGACTGAGGGGTTTCCCAGGATGCAGGATTTCCAGTGCTAAAACGAGGACAGCATTGGTCAATCAGGATTGAAGCATGTTGATTTTGTTCACTGGTATATACCAGTGGTGCGTTGTGATTACTCAATATATATTCCTTTTTTAAAATCTTTTTTTAAAGATTATATTCATTGTTTTTAGAGAAAGAGAGAGAGAAGGGCAGGGAGGGAGGAAGAAAAGGAGAGAAGCATCAATGTGTGGTTGCCTTTCACCTGCCTCCAGCTGGGAACCTGGCTGGAGACCTGGTTATGTGCCCTGGCTATGAATTGAACCAGGAAGCTTTGGGTTCGCAGGCAGGAACCTACCCACTGAGCCCCATCAGCCGGGGGCTCAACTATTTCTTTTGGTTGGGTGAATGAATTTAACAATGAAAGAATGACTTCTATAATGGCTCCAGAGCACCTTTAAGTACTCCATTTCCTTTGTGAAAGGCCATTCAAGGTTTCTTCTTAGCCTCCTCCTTCCCCCATCAAACAGTGAAGATCCTAGTTGCTACACGTGAGAATTTCAATGTGAAAAATAAAGGAAGATTAGAGAGATATCCTAATGAGCAACTGAAATTGAGTTGTGTCTTAGTTCTTTTAGAAAAGGAAAAATAAATGAATGATAAAGTTGATTCTTATTTTGAGATAAAATAAACATTCAGAAACGTGTGTTTGTGGCCTGCTTCTAATAGCACGTTTGTTTCTTAAGGCAGACTCCAAGCCAGCCTCCTGTCCAAGTTTTCTGTCATACCTTATTGTCTAGTCTGTTCAGCTATTTTTTAAAAATGTTGAATATCAACAATGGCTTTCAGGCTGGCATTGTCGACTTTTGTATGAAGCAATCTTGGTTGAATGAGAAGATCCCAGAGTTTATAGTCCTGTCTACTGTGCTGCTCTGGACTGGGCTTGAATGTGTGTGACTGATAACAGGACACATTTCTACCTTCATTATTACATTCCTGTTTCATAATTCATTGCCCACTCTCTTTTTCAGAAAGATCTTTATGGCAAAGTGAGCAAAGCAGCAGGTAAGTGCTCTTAGGAGAGGAGTAAATTCAGCTGTCTCCTGGAGCTGCCACACTGGGTGCAGATTCCCTGGGAACTAAGGCCTTTGCACTTTGTCATCCTGACCTGGGGTCCACAGACCCCTATAGCCTTGTGGTAGCCCTCACAGGGAGGTGCTTTTCAATGAAATGCAGTTACAATTAATCAAATGCCCCGTCTGCTGTGGTAAGGTTACGTTTACATGGGCTTTGACCCACTTTGGTTTCTTTTCCTTTCCAGGTTAGAATGTAAAAGGATTGTACTGGTTTGGGATTGCCTCTTTTTTCCCAATGCTAGTTTTTGCTCCTTTTGAGGGGTCGCTAGGAAATGCCTGCATGGGCAGAGGGTTCTTAAACTCCAAAAGGGTCTTGTTTTTTCTCTCTGCCTTCAGGTAAACAAGTACCCCAGCAGGGGCCAGGTCTCTCTGACTGCTGATAACTTCTATTTAGTCTGTTACTTCAAAGGGGAAAAATGTATTGAGTCTGCTGAACTACTCTGTTTTCCATATCAAGGTAAATCACATGAGATTGCATATCTTAGCATTAAAACCCCCAAAGACAATGGGGGGTGGTGGTAGCTCTCTATGGCTTCAGGAATTGTCTTAGTTAATTCAGCTTGTGTAACCTGCCTGCGTGCGTGCTCTACAAAAGATGAGACAGAGTCCTTCCCAATCCAAACACAATGCATAAAAGAGAAGCAGAGGAACTAAGTTCTCTCAGGAAACCAACGCCATTATGTGACGTGAGAGAAAGGAACAAGAGCCCCTGGCCTGTCACTAGTATGGCAGGCTGAGTACAAGAAGAAAAATGAGGGAGGGAATAAGAGAGAAGAACTCTTCTTACAAACTACTTCTCTGTGAGTGGAGCAACATCCTGAAATCGAACTGTTGAGAAGGGGAACAGAGCAAGATACCCATCCCATAGTCTGTTAAGTTGGCCCTGCATTCAGTTGGCAGGTACATGTAAGGGATCTCTGACTAACAGGGGAAATATATTAAACAGTTGAAGCTATTGTCCTTTTTTTAAATTTCTAAAATAAATTACAGGATTTACTTATTCTCTTTAGGATTTCATACAGCTTGAGTAAAAGCAAACATGCAAACAGAAGGCCACATCTGCCACATTGCAGCACCTAATTATTTTATCCCTTAAAAATATTTTCACTGGCCCCAAGCTGGTGGCACAGTGGATTGGCACTAGCCTATGAACCCAAAGGTCACTGGTTCGATCCCCAGTCAGGGCATGTAACCAGGCTGCAAGCCAGGTCTCCAGCCAGGTCCGTAGCTGGAGGCAGGTGAAAGGGAGCCACACATTGATGTTTCTCTCCCTCTCTTCCTCCCTCCCTGCCCTTCTCTCTAAAAATAATGAATTAAAAACAAAAACATTTTCACCACCCTGACTAGTGTGGCTCAGTGGGCTGGGTATCATTCCACAGCAAAAATAAAGGTCATCAGTTCGATTCTTGGTCAGGGCACATGCCTGGGTTGTTCCTATTCAGGGGTGCACAAGAGGCAGTGGATCGATGTTTTTCAGGCATACTGATGTCTCTCTCCCTCTCTCTCTGAAATTAAGTAAATAAAACCTTGAAGAATATTTTTCACTCATACAATAATTTTTAACTGTTAATACCGAATGAAAATTACAACTGAAAATAAAATTTAAAATATTTCTTCTAAAAAATGTTTTTACTTTTGCATGTCAATCCATAAGTACTATTTGTGTGGTAATAGACTAAAATGTGACAGCACTCTATGACAATATCCATATTGAGCTATAAGCAAACCCAAAAAGTTAAATAAAATATCTAACTTTGAGTATTGTATGAAAGGAGAGAAGGTTAGCACTCCCCTTGACAAGGATGCAAGAGGCTCTGGGGCCTAACAACACACATACAGTTAAAAAGCTAAATGTGAATGTTTCCACATGAACAGAGCAAATATACTTGCTCCCTGCCCATCCCCCAGCTTCTTTTTCTCAATAGTGGAAAGCAAAAGGAAAGCGTATAAAAGAAATTACACAGCCCTGGCTGGTATGGCTCAGTGGATTGGTGCCAGCCTGCAAACCCAAAGGTTGTTCGATTCCAAGTCAGGGCACATAACCAGGTTGCAAGCCAGGTCTCCAGCCAGGTCCGTAGCTGGAGGCAGGTGAAAGACAGCCATACATTGATGTCTCTCTCCCTTTCTTCCTCCTTCCCTGCCCTTCTCTCTGAAAATAATAAATCAAATCTTTTTAAAAAATGACAAATACTAATTTTCACCGGAATCAATTCTAATTGCTTTGGAAGAAGAAACATATACCACTTAAAATGAAACATTCACTATGCTGGGACATATCTCACAGGTCCTATGCACCAAATGACCAGGCTGAGAAACTGAGGCTCTGCACAACTCAGATTCCTCAGGCATCTCTCCCTTCACATGAGGCTTTGCTGAGAAATAAACAAGTGGACTAAGAAAGTAAGATGGCGGAGTGGCCTTGCAGCTGATTAGAAACACATGAATGAGCAAACAAATGAATGGATGGATAGTAGTAGTCTGACTGGCTTTGACATTTTTCCTATTCCTAGGTTTAGGTTTACCACCCCCTTGAAGTTTTACCAGCTTTGGAGGTTTCATGGCAGGAGGTTGTTGGATTTTGAATTTATGTGTATTACTATTAATATTTTAAAAAGTCAAATATGTGGGGTTAAAGAAGTGTTTTTTAAAGTTATTTTATAAAACATAGATATGTGTGTGAAAGATTTGCTGAGGAGTTAGTATAATTAATATGAGAATAAATAGCCATAAAAGTTCATGATGGCCAAGTCATGTCTTGAAAAATAGGAAAACAAAGATTACCACTGTTCTGTTTCATTAATAAAATATAGTCATATGTACAGTAAGTTTAAAAGAATGCAGGCGTTCACCTTATTTTTCTAATGTGCCAATGATTTTGAAACTCGAAGTACTTCACACAAGGCAACAGATTTAACAAGCCTAAAATCTTCACCTCTTGAATAGGACAACAGGTGAGGATTTCAATTTTGCTCTGCCACTAAGTGTGTGCCGTGTGAACTTGGACAAATCCCCTTTTCCTGGGTTTCAATTTCTGCCTTTACTTTGAGGCAGTCATACCAGGTGAGTTCCTTCCACTGTTCACAATCCATGATTCTCTTTCAGTCAGTGTGGACATGCGGAGCATGGTCAGTGGTAAGGTTTGTTTAATAGGGTGCAGAACAGAATAAATTGAGAGATGCTTGAAGTGGGTGGGGTTAGAGAGCCAGAAGGATATTATAAACAAAAAGCAACACAACTCCTCCAGATCCATTCCAGACATTCAGCTTAAAACAACAGGACTTTGGGAGTAAAAGAAAGCTGCCACAGAAAAACATACCCAAGGCCCAGGTAGAAGGATGAATGATAGGACAACAATCGAGAGGTTCATTCTTTGTGGAATAAGGATGGCTGTGCTCCAGTCTAGCCAATAATGCTACTTTCTTTGAACTATGGGAGACTCTAAGTACCAACTATTGTACTAAAAGGTAATGTGGCATATATAAAATTGATATTTACTCATGAGTTAGAAGCATTATATGAAATGAATGCAATAATGAGCCATATTCCTGTGCTTATCATCCAAATCCAATAAATTAGATTCAAACAAGGAGAGAACTGACCATATTCTGAAAGGGGAAAGCCACCCCTGTTCTAAAAGCAGATTCCCAACACTTGGCACTGAGCTTCGTAGTGAAAGCTGTGTGCAAATGGCCTCGACCATGATACCAAGGAGACAGCAAAGGAAAATGAAGAAACCTCCTGCTAGGACAGTCAGACAAAAGCCAGGAAAGAAAGAGCAAAGAAGAAGCCAAAGTAGAAGGCTGGAGAGCCCTGAGAAAGGACCCAGACTACATAGGCTACGAGGTCTGTCCCAAAAGTATCAAGTCAGAGTCAATATACTTAAAACGGTTTTGTTTGCACACCTGATACTTTCAGGACAGACCTTATGCAAGAAAACCCAAAGTGAAGAGAAAATGATGTGTCCGTGGGAGACATTTATTATGCAAGTGGGGCTTGCAACTACAGAAACAGGAAGAAAGGTAATAACTGAGCCCAGATTAAGCATGGCAGGTGGATCTCCACAAGACAATTCTGAAGACCAGGGACCAAGTAATAGGGTTCTCTGTCTCCCCATCACCGTGCCCCACTCCTGGCAATATATAGTTGATGAAAGGTAGAGGTAGCAGGCAGAAGCCATCACCACTTGGGAGGAAAAAGATCCAGGATGATTTAAAGGTGAATTACTGAAAAGTTCACCTTCTATGAACCCTAAAAACAAGTCCCATTCCTTAGGATACAAATGGAAGCAGTCCTTAGTGCATGCTTCTCGAAGTAAAGAGCATGGTTAAGGTATGGAGTTGGGGTGAAGCACAACCCTGACTAAAGTGTCGTCCAAAGACCAGAGCATGGGTGTCACCTGCGAGCTTGTCAGACATGCAGAATCTCAGTCTCGGTCCCTGCCACACTGAATCAGAATCTGCTTTCGAAGTAGACCCCCAGAGGATTTATATGCACATTCAAGTTTGAGAAGAGCTGCACTAAACAGGGTTCAGCAACCTTTTTCTGTGAAGGGCCAGATAACCAAACAGACTTTGGAGGCCACATTCAAGTTTTGTGACTTCTGCAACAGTGGCTGCTCCTCCTCCCCCTGACCCCTCCTCCTTTACAAGCCTTTGAGAGTGTGACATGCACTCTCAGGTCAGAGACTAGTGAGACTGGGTCCACAGGCCTTGGTTCCCCTCTAATCACACACACACACACACACACACACACACACACGCACACACATGGCTGAGCTCAGGGAAAGTGGTGGTGGCTGAAAGGATAGTGCACACCGTCAAAATCCCTGAATCCAAGTGTGAGCTTACACGAGTGTCTTAACTTCTCAGTGCCACAGTTTCGTCATGTGTGAAATGGGGCTACTTGCAGTACCTACCTCACAGAGCTATTGAGAGAAGTAACAAGATAATGCACTTTAAAGCACTTTAGAAACTATAAGGCTATTATCCTGATTATTTTTGTCTCATTCGAAGTGAAAGAGTGCAACTTGGACTCAAGCTGTCTTCCTTCCCTACCCAAATCTCCAATCCTCAATTGTCCTCGCACAGAGGCTTGCTCAGCTTGAGACTTAAAAAAACAAAGCCAAACAAAAGAACAAAAACACAGACCTGAAGCTCATTTCAAATCATCAGCCCATAAAATCTCCAGCTACGTTTTTGCTTTTGTGTCATTTTTTTCCCTCCTTCTGGCATATTCTAAAGTTCTTTTAAACTGGCATTCTGCTTCCATTCACCTACATCCCCCTAATTCGACTTGGATCTCAAATCCCCATGATCCTGTTGACCACAGAATGTTCTGTGCCATGTTTTAGGTTCACCATAGACTTTCCACTTGTGTTAAATGCTTTATATACATTAAAGTACTATACTCATAACACCCTGTTAACTAGTTATTATTATATATAATATGTTATAGATGAAGAAACAAATTCAGCCTAGACCAGTGTAGTTCAGTGTGTTGGGCAATGGAAAGGTCACATGTTCGATTCCCAGTCAGGCCACATGCCTTGGTTGCAGGCCAAGTCCCCAGTCAGGTGTGCGAGAGGTCAGTGTTTCTCTCCCACATGGATGTTTCTCTCCCTCTCTTCCCTACCTCCTCCCCCTCTCACTAAAAATTAATTAAGTCTAATATTTTTAAAAGAGGAAGAAACAAAGTCAAAAAAGTAACTAGCCCAAGGTCACACAGCTGTGGCACAGCTGAGATTCAAACCCTACAGTCTGATTCCAAAGCCCATGCTCTTTGCCTCTAAACAAGAAAATGAATATTAGGGCATAGAGGTACTAAATAAATATGGGGATGAAGTTTAGGGCAGTCATTCTCTTTTCTCTCTTTTTTTTAAAAAGATTTTATTTATTATTATTTTTCAGAGAGAGGGGTCGGGAGAGAGGCAGAGAGGGAGAGAGGCATCAATGTATGGTTGCCTTTCACCTGCCTCCAGCTACAGACCTGGCTGGAGACCTGGGTTGCAACCTAGTTATGTTGCCCTGGCTGGGGAATTGAACCAGCGACCTTTGGTTTCACAGGCCGGCACCTTATCCACTGTGCTACCAGCCAGGGCTTAGGGCAGTCATTTTCAGTGTCATGATCCCCTCTGTGCAGATTGCAAGTAAGTGATCAGAAATGATGTCTAGTATCTCTGAGATACAATAGGCAGAGATGACAAAAGGCAGGGTGTATTTCTAAAAAGGAAAAAGTGAACATATAAGGCATCTCACATTTCTGCACATGGGCCAAACTCTTCAAGCCTTAGGTAATGGATTCGCTCTGTACTGTATCTACCTCCCCTAGTCCAGGGCACCCTGTTTCGTGACCCAGAAGCTGAAAGGTTACAAAGGCACACACTTCATGAGGTATTCATGGCAGCATGAGCCACTGGGGAGAATGGCATCAATGCGCACAGGCCTGGTGAGCCACATCACCCTCTCTCCCTGGTTGGTCAAGGTTACTATTTTGCCTTTTTGACATACTATCAATTATGCTGCCGACAGAGATACTGGACCTTTAGTTTTCTTATAAAATAAGAAACTGAGTTTAATTAAACCATCAGTAACTTGGACCTAATTATTTCAGACAGTATTTAATTAATGTTTCATGGGTACCTAATGTAATTAAGATTCCTTTAATAAGACCTTCTGTGACATTAAAATATATGACCTTTATCTTCCTTATCTACCACATTCTGACAACCCAGATTTGTCATTTTCACTAAAAGGTATAGTTTGATTAAATAGAACAGACCATAAAATTAATCTGGCAAATTATACTTGTTTGTTTCTTTTTTCCTCCCCCCCTCTCAAGGCCTAATAAGTTAAGTCTTTTAATTAGCAGCACAGATACAAGTGTTCGTGCTACCATTTTACTTTTAATTTGCCAAAGTGTTTCTTTTGTACATGAATTTTTGTGACCAAAGCAGATAATAACTATCCTTTATTAATCATGGTGAAGGGCTCAATCTTTAAGATATGAAAAAATAATGAGCTGTACCCTTACTTTAACAATGACTAGTGATTGTTTTAAGATGTCCTGCTGTTAATAAAAGGGTTTGATTCCTGATACTAATAAGCCATTCTAAATATGAAAATTCCTATTAGTCTTACAAACACACACAAATTATACCTTAAAACTGCACTGATTAGAAAGGTGATGAGAGAAGCTCATGACCTTCTCCCTCAAAATATAAAAGACCTCCATTACCATGACCAAAATTCAAAAGGTCTTCATGACTTTCTCCCCCAAAGCTACAAATATGCAAGACCCTGCTTTGGAGTCCAGGGAGTTGGTCTCCTGGTGGTTAAGTTTATATTTTGTTAAGAAATTCTTGTTTACTCATTGTGGGATAAGGTAGGATAAAGAGAAATAGAATTCAAGCAGGAATCCTATAGTCTCTTCCCACTTTCAGGATCCGCAAAGACTGGGGTCCCTTCTATTTTAGCAACACAGAGAACTATTATTTCTTCTGAAACATAGGATCTGCTTCCATCTTCAAGGAAAAGAGCCAAAGTTGGGAAAGAAAATGGAAATGCACAGCTGTTCCCTAAAGCTCTGGCTACCTAGTGGCAAAGTAGCGAACATAAGGGAGGGAGGTACTGGGTATAAAGGGAGAGTAGCCACAGAGGTTTGCCCAGACTCTGGAGTATACCTCTCCTAATCTCCTAAGTGAGAATTCTCAGCACACAGGGTGAAGGATGTCCCCCGTCTAGACCAGTGCTGTCTAATAGGACTTTCTGCAGTGATGGAAATGTTCTATATCTGCACTGATCAATATGGCAGCCACAGGGCTATGGAGCACTTGAAATGTGCCTAGTACAATGGAGGAACTGAATTTCAATTTTATTCAATTTGAAGTAATCAACGTTTAAATTCACCCGGCCATATCTAACTAGTGCCTACTTTCATTGGACAAGGTGGCTTAAGATAACCTTCACTGCCTGTCCCACTTCACTTACAGGAAGAGAGAATGTTCGGAGCATATACCTATCCTAGAAGGTGGCCCCCTTTGCTGGACACTACAATATCTGGGGAGAAGCCCACAAAACCCCAGTTACTCCTCTGTGTGCAAGGCCACAACCTGGGCCCAACCTGGGCAGTTGCCCAGCCTGGGCAGTGCTTCCAGTTCAGGCTGATTACTTCCTTCCCTATGGAATGATTTGCCCCCATGCTGCCATCGCAATTTCTCACTGAAGCAACAACTGACAAAACCACACAAAAAATGAAATTAGACCACCTCCTTACATCAAATATAAGAATAAACTCAAAATGGATTAAAGACTTAAATACAAGACTCAAAATCATTTTAAAATCCTAGAAGAAAACATAGGCAGCAACTTCCGGTCAAGATGGACATGCAGGTACCCATGCTTCACCTCCCTCTGCAATCATAGAAAGAATTACAACCGAATCACAAAAACAAATAACCAGAACCATTAGAAAACTGAGCTATACGGAAGTCCAACAACCAAGGATTTAAAAGAGCCATGTTCATCCAGATGGGTCAGAGGGGCGGACTCACCAAGACGGGGCAGGGAAGTCATGGGGCTCAGACAGGCAGCAGCAACAGTGGTGGAACAGACAGTCTCACATTCACATGCGATAGATAAAAATCAGGAGGAATAACCTGGGCACAAGTGATGCCAGCCCTAGGCCAGGAGGCACAACCCAGGGTTCCAGCACCAGCAACATAAACCTCCAGTACCTCTGGCTACAAACCCAGTGGGGGTTGGTGTGGCAGAAGACACTGCCAGATTTTCACCATTTAAAAGGCCCAAAAGGGTCCTGGCTGGTGGCACAGTGGATAAGGCGCCGGCCTGCAAACCCAAAGGTTGCAGGTTCAATTCCCCAGCCAGGGCACATAACCAGGCTACAAGCCAGGTCTCCAGTCAGGTCCATGGCTGGAGGCAGGTGAAAGGTAACCGTACATTGATGTCTCTCTCCCTCTCTGCCACTCTCCCTTCCCCTCTCTCTAAAGATAATACAATCTTTTTTAAAAAAGGCCCAAAGAGGAGGGTGAAAGAAACTGCCAGATTTGTGTTAACAAAAAGGCCCACATGGTCTTAGAACATATGCAAATCCCAGGGCAGCAACTGGAAGGGTGCCAATCATCTACAGGAAGTGGGTGAAGTGACTGGAAATGGGAAAGTACCAGGCAAATCACCAGGAACCACACAGCAGCATTGTTCTCTCTCTGAGACCCCCACCACAAACAGAGCCACAAAGGTATGAGGCAGATGGCCCCCACCCTGGCAGTTACCTAAGACTCTGCCCCACACAATTTGCAGATGCCTTTGTTACACAGACTAAGACAGGGAGTAAAAGTATCTCTACCTAATATACAGAAACAAACACAGAGAGGCTATCAAATTGAGGAGGCAACGAGATATGGCCTAAATGAAAGAACTGAAGAAAACCCCAGGAAAAAACTAAACTAAATGGAGATAGCCAATCCTATCAAATACAGAGTTTAAAACATTGGTGATAAGGATGCTCAGAGAACTCATAGAATATGACAAAATATAAAGGAAGAAATGAAGTTTGCACAAAATGAAATAAAGAAAAATATACAGGGAACCAACAGTGAAGGGAAGAAAGCTGGGATCAAAATCAATGATTTGTAACTAAAGGAAGAAATAAACAGCCACCCAGTACAGAATGAGGAAATAAGAATTGAAAAAAAATGAGGAGAGGCTTAGGAATCTCCGGGGTGACTTTATACATACCAACATTCAAATCATAGGGCTGACAGAAGAAGAGGAAGAGCAAGTAATTGAAAACTTGTGTGAAAAAGTAATAAAGGAAAATTTCCCTAATTTGGCAAAGGAAATAGACATGCAAGTACAGGAAGCACAGAGTTCCAAACAAGCTAGACCCAAAGAGGATCACAGCAAGATACATCATAATTAAAATGCCAAAGGCTAAAGAAACTTAAAAGCAGCAAGAGAAAAGCAAAGAGTTACCTTCAAAGGAGTTCCCATAAGACTATTGGCAAAGAGTTACCCACAAAGGGATTCACATAAGACTGTCAGCTGATTTCTCAAAAGAAACTTTGCAGGCAAGAAGGGGATGGAAAGAAGTATTCAAAGTGATGAAAAGCCAAGATTACTCTGTCCAGCAAAGCTATCATTCAGAATGAAAGGGCAGATAAAGTGCTTCCCAGGCAAGATAAAGCTAAAAGAACTCATCATTACCAAGCAATTGTTACATGAAATGTTAAAGGGACTTAGAGGGCGCCCACGATAAATTGGCAATAACTTTGCATCTCCTTATTTCATGTGCTTTTGTTTTAAAGGAAAAAAAATTATCTAACATCTTCAGAGAGAGGGGAAAGGAGAGAGGGAGAGACACATCAATATATGTTTTCCTTTCACGTGCCTCCCTCTATCGACCTGGCTTGCAACCTGATTATGTGCCCTGGCTGGGAATCGAACCAGTGACCTTTGGGTTCGCAGGCTGGCACCTTGTCCACTGCACCACCAGCCAGGGCTTCATGTGCTTCTTATTAATTTTGAAAAACTATGTTTCTAAGGTTATGATTTAACATCATTGTTTCAGATATACAGTATTCAATTCTGAGAGCAACCATCATGTCGAAGGAATACGATGTTACAGCAACCATAATTTCTGGACTGCGTGCAGGGAAAACTGCTAAAGAAATTGCAAACTTCAATAATATTCCTTTAAATGCAGCTGACAACATGAGGAAGGTGTATGATGCTGATCCTGATGTCACCACACCAACAAGGAAAATGCAGAAAGTACACAAGGATCACACAAGTCCAGATATTGTACACAGAATCCAGGAGATCATCAATGAACATCCAGGAAAGTTAATGTGCTCCACAGCAAGGGAACTGAAGATATCTGACACAACAGTTCACAAGATTATTGCTGAAGATATCAGATACGGATTGTACGTTCTTATAAGAGGCCAGTTCATGGCACAGCAGAAAAAGGAAAGACGCTTTGAAAAAGCAATGAAACTGCTAACAAAATTGAAAACTCCCAAAGGAAAAAAACCTCTGATTTTCTTCTCCAATGAAAAGACTTTTCAGCAGGACCAAATAGTCAACAGAAGAGACAACAGTGAGAATCTTAATGAAGTCCCAATTGTCATGAAAATGAAATTTCCTGTTACAGTGATGGTGTTAGGTGTTGTCAGCAATGAAGGAGATATCCTGACCCCACATTTTTTCCCACAAGTCTTAAGGTGACTGCTGATGTTTACCTTGATGTTTTAAGAGAAATAGTTGTACCGTGGATGAAGCAAGTCACAAATGGACGTCATTTTATCTTCCAACAAGATGGTACACCAGCACATAACACCAAAAAGGTACAAGAATTTCTCAGTGTCAGTGTTCCTGAATTCTGGTCAAAGGAATCTGGCCGCCTAGTTCACCAGATACAAATCCTTTAGACTATTATGTATGTAGCATTTGTGAGAGAGAAGTTAATAAACAACTTCATTCCAATCAAGAGGCTGTTAAAGCTAAGAGTGAAAACATGATGATGCCCATGAATAAAGAAAAGTTAATTAAATTTTGTTCAAGATTCTGAAGTTGAATTGAATCTATTATTGCAGCAAATGGAGATTTTTTTGAACAATTTTTAAAAAATGACTATGTTAGCCCTGGCTGGTGGCACAGTGGATAAGGCACCGGTCTGCGAATCCAAAGGTCACTGGTTCGATTCCCAGCCAGGGCACATAATCAGGCTGCAAGCCAGGTCTCTAGCCAGCTCTGTGGCTGGAGGCAGGTGAAAGGCACCATACATTGATGTATCTCTCCCTCTCTGCCTCCCTCCCTTCCCATCTCTCTGATAATAATAAATAAGAATCTTTTTAATTTAATAAATAAAAATGACTATGTTTATGTATTTACATATAATAACTTTATTTCAAAATATAATACTTTTATGGTATATTATTTACTTTACTAAAACTCTGCCCCTTTATTGTATGCAACCTGTAGTGAAAAAGACCAAAACCATGAACATTAATATGAACAAATTCACAACTACCAACAACTGAATCTAAAAAACATAACATACTAAATAAACAACCAGAACAGGAACCAAGTCACAGGTATTGAGATCATTTGTAGGGTTCTTAGCTGGGAGAGGAAAGAGAAAGTATGGGGAAATGGTCCAGGGATTAAGAAGCATAATTGGTAGGAACAAAATTGACAGGGGGATTTGAAGAATAGTATAGGAAAGAAAGAAACCAAAGAACTTACATGCTCAATCCATGGACATGAAATAAGGACGGGATTGCTGGAGGGAAGGGGGATACCAGGCAAAGGGGGTAAAATTGGGACAATGGTAATAGCATAATCAATAAAGTATACTTAATTCTTCTCTCCCTCTCTGCCTCTTTCCCTTCCCCTTTCTCTGGAAATAATAAATAAAATCTTTAAAACAATAAAAAAAAAAAAAAAGAAAAGAAAACATAGGCAGTAACTAAAAGAAAAGACAACCCACTGAATGGAAAAGCATTTTTGCCAATGATACATAAGGTGTTAATATTGAAAATGTATAAAGAACTTAATACAACTTAACACACACACCAAAAAAAAAAGAAAAGAAAAGAAAGGAAAACCAAAACAATTCAATTAAAAACTGGGCAAAGGACCTAAATATACACTTCTCTAAAGAGAACATCAGAGAAATACAAATTCAAAGCACAATGAGAATATCACCTCATACCTGTCAGAATGACTATCATCAATAAATCAACAAACAACAAGTGTTGGCAAGGATGTGGAGAAAAGGGAACCCCAGTGCACTGTTGGTAGGAATGCAGGCTGGTGCAGCCACTATGGAAAACAGTATGGAATTTCCTCCAAAAATTATAAATGGAAACGCCTTATGATTCAGCATTTTCACTTCTAGGAATATATTCAAACAACCCCAAAACACTGATTAGAAAGAATATATATACCCCTATATTTATTGCAGTGTTATTTACAATAGCCAAGATTTGGAAGTATCCCAAGTGTCCATCAGTAGATAAGTGGATAAAAAAAAAGATGTGGTATATTTATACAATGGCATACTACTCAGCTGTAAGAAGAAGAAGAGGAAGAAGAGGAAGAGGAAGAGGAAGAAGAAGAAGAAGAAGAAGAAGAGGAAGAAGATCTTACCTTTTGCAACAGCATGAATGGACCTAGAGGTATTTATGCTAAATGAAATAAGCCAGTCAGAAAAAGACAAGTAACATGTTTTCACTTACATGTGGAATCTAATTGACAAAATTAGAAAATTGACAAAAACTAAGAAACAAAATAGAAACAGACTCATAGATACAGAGAATGGACTGACATGTCAGAGGGGAGAGATTAAGAGGATTGGGTGAAATAGGTGAAGGGATTAAGCCAAAAATGAAAATAAAACTTCAACTCTGGCTAGTGTGGCTCAGTGGACTGTAATCCAGCCTATGAACCAAAGGGTCACCAGTTCAGTTCCCAGTCAGGGCCAAACCTAGGTTTGGGGCCAGGTCCCCAGTTGGGGGACATGAGAGGTAACCACACATCTCCCTCTCTTTCTCCTCCCTTCTCCTGTCTCTAAAAACAAACATTTTTAAAAATAAAATAAAACTTCATAGACACAGAAAATAGTATGGTGATTACCAGAAGGAAAAGGACTGGGGAGGAGGTAGGAGAGGGTAAAGACAGGGATAAATGTTAATAGAAGGATACTTGACTTGGGCTTGGTGAACATGGTGATGTATTAGAGAACTGTACACTTGAAACCTATATAATTCTACTAACCAATGTGACCCAATAAATTCAATTTAAAAAAAAACACAGCATTTTGGAACACAGGATCCAGATTCTGTAGTTTTTCCTGCTGTTTTAAATGGCTTTGAGGTTAGCACAACCTAAAGTAAAATTCAAATACTTCCACTTCCTGGCTGTATGATCCTGAGCAAGTCATTTTACTCTCTGAGCTTTTATATCCCCCTCTATAAAAAGGAATAGCCCTGGCTGGTGGCACAGTGGATAAGGCGCCGGCCTGTGAACCCTAACATCACTGGTTCGATTCCCCACCCAGGGCACATTAATGAGGTTGCAAGCCAGGTCTCCAGCCAGTTCTGTACCTGGAGGCAGATGAAAGGCAATCATACATTGATGTTTCTCTCTCTCTCTGCCTCTCCCCCATCCCCTCTCTCTAAAAACAATAAAATAAAAATAAAATCTTAAAAAAAAAAAAAAAAAGGAATAGCACAGACCTTTCAGAGTAGCTAGAAGATCCAAGAAGGTAATATAGAAGAAACTGCATTACGGGTAGCAGTGGAGAGCAATGGGAGAAAATTGGGACAACTATAATAAAGAATAATAAATAAAAGAAATTCAAAAGAAAGGGAAAAAAAGAAAGTGCATAAGTGACCCACGGACATAGACAATGAGCTGGGGATTGACTGTAGGAGAGGGAATGGGATAGGTGGGGCAGGGGAGAGCAATGGGAAAAAATGGAACAACTGTAACACAACAACAATAAATATATATATATTAAAAAAAAAAAATCCTAAAGCAATACATCAACATTATGTGTAGTTACTGTTAACAAGTTTATGCTATTGTTAATCAGTTTAACACTATACCCAGTGTCACAAGTAAAACTAGCTTCTTTTGTTTTTATTCCCAAATTCTGAGTTGAAACCTAGAATTGTGGGGGTGAGCAGTGGAGAATCTTGGCCCTAATGCTATTGTTGACCTCACTGGTGCCTAAGGAGAGCCCTCTTGGTTTTGACTTCACAGTCAGTTTAAAATTTGGAGCAGCCCTGGCTGTTGTGGCTCAGTGGATTGAGTGCTGGTCGCGAACCAGAGGGTCTCTGGTTCAATTCCCAGTCAGGGCATGTACCTGGTTGTGGGCCAGGTCCCCAGTCAGGGGAGTGGATAGAGCATGAGAGACAACCACACACTAATGTCTCTCTTCCTCTCTTTCTCCTTCACTTCCCTTCTCTCTAAAAATAAATAAATCTATTTTTTTAATTTAAAAAATACCTGGAGCTATAGGTTACTAAGGAACTTCACTTGTTTCTTTAAAAAAAAAAAGAACACAGAAAACTCACAGTAATTCCCAAAGAGGAGTATATATATAGTATATTAAATACTTATTGAGTGGATGGTGTTCAAACAGGTTCAGCTAAATGAGGGCTAGACTTTTACATATTAATGCCTAGCTCACATTTCAATTAGTGCCTGTAGTTCAAAGAGTGGCTGGGGAAGCACCCAGGAGTTTACCGGCATTCTGGGAATGTCCCACATCCTGACCTGGGAGGTGGCTGCATGGGTGTAAATGTATTTAAAAATCCCTCTGTCTCTAAACTTAAGATTTGAAGGCCTTATTGAATGTAAATGCTACTTTAAATGCTTTAAAATTTCAATTGGTAAATTTTAAAAAAGGATGACCCAACATATCTGTGCAGTAGCATATTGCCCATCTAAATAAAGCACACGACTAGGCCAAGGCCATACTGCTAGCTAGCTATGAAAAGGTAAGAGACAAGAGTAAGAATTTCTGCTCCTAAATCCCAATCCAGTGTGCATTCCAATTCAGCCACTGCTTGTGAAGGGTGCTTTTGGTCATGACAGCAAAGAACAAACTTATGTTCCCAGTGTTTGTAATAGAATTGGCTTTTTCACCAACCAGTATCAGCAGCAAACCTTAGCAGGAAGGACTTGCTCACCCAGAAGTACACTGAGGACCCCAATCTGTAAGCCTCAGGGGTGTCCTCTCAGTTTTCTCCCAGCTGAATTGTTCCTAAGGTTCCCTAAGAGCAACCATCTTGGCCCATCCAACAAATCTCAGGTGGTCGCTACAAGGGGAGAGACTTGGGGCTTACTAAGCATTCGCTCATTGAAACCCCTGAAGGTTATGGCCAGAGGACGGCTGTGTTAAAGAAGAAAAATCATGGCTTTAAGAAATGAATTGTAACATTTCCTGCAATTCAGCTCCCGGCTCAAAAAATAGCTCCAGCCAAGATGTTTTTAATCTCTGTGTAGGTTATCCTCAGAAGAAGAAATTACATAATTAAAAAGTTTTTTGATGCCCTGGCTGGTAGCACAGTGGACAAGGCGCCGGCCTGCGAACCCAAAGGTTGCAGGTTCGATTCCCAGTCAGGGCACATAACAAGGTTGCAAGCCAGGTCTCCAGTCAGGTCTGTGGCTGGAGGCAGGTGAAACGCAACCATACATTGATGTCTCTCTCCCTCTCTGCCTCTCTCCCTTCCCCTCTTTCTAAAAATAATGAAAATAAAATATTAAAAAAAAAAGTTTTTTGAAAAGGAACACGAAATGTGAAAACATAACAAGGATTCTAGTGATGGCTGATTTTTTTTTTATTGCTGATTGAATTTTCAAGAGGAATTGTGTTTATGAGAAACATTAATTTAATTTAACAAAATAGTTGCAGGATAAAACTTACACGTAATACAGAAGTCCTAATAGTATGTGTTGAATATAGAGAAAAGATTTTTGACATAGGGAACAGCTCTATTTGAACTTGTAAAGTGACCCTTTTCCCATGGATTCCTGAAACAGAAAATGTTTGCCATCTCATTGAATTATTTAATCAGCAAATGGTTATTTTGCTGTATCTTCTTCCTTTAAAAGCCTCTTCATTTGAAGAATGTGGGGGCAGGGCAATGATGGAAAGCTGGCCATGTTAAAAATAAGATAAACAGGGATGTGAGAAAAATAGACTGAGGTATATGAATTAAAAAAAAAAAAAACACATTGCTGATAGCTGCAGTGAAAGATTTCATTGCAAACACAAATCAGGCATCGTTTTAATCAAATTGAATTTAGATTATAGACTTTCATGTAAAACCTAATTTACTTTGAATTCCCCGGTCACGACTTGTGCGCGCCTTACGGGACAAGGTTAAAGAGATTACATCTGGGTTCATGTCAGCAGCATCTGCTGGTTAGTCCTCTGCATGCTGATTTAATGAGAGGTTATGCACAGTCTGTTGCAAGGACTTCTGTTTCAGGCAGGTGTTTGAGCAAAATCTTCATCCTATTTCGAGGACTAATGGGGCTTTTGGAATTAAGAAACTGATGCATCACTATCCTCTGATGTATAAAATAGTCTGATATTTGTTGTCTTAGCTAAACTTACAAGCAGGAATGATAAGCAGATTTATTATTTTGAGATTCAAAACCAAAGAACTGTTGTTATTCTGAAATGTATCTTTTTACAAAACTGCTTTATGCATATTTCCCTAAAATGACAGTCATCCTGAAGAGGTGTATTTATATACAACACAATGCTATCCATAATCTTATAACTAATATTCATATACAGAAGAAAAGGCATCAAAGATTGTTTATGCTTAATAAACAGGGAAGGGGAACAGAAAAAAATAACTAATCCTCAAAATTCTGAGACAAATTTTTAAGTAACTTTAATTCGTTAAAACAGTTCTTATTTCCATTCACAGGTTCATCAGAAAAGAGCTTAAAGATGTTCCTGTAATTATTGTAACAGGAAGGGGTTCAGGCCATTAAAATAATCTTTGGCAATTCAGTGTGATTCTTCTTATTTATGCAGCATGCATTTCTGAGTGTGCCAAAGTCCCCTTGCCTTTGCTGAAATGGTCAGTCTAAGCTGTGTAACACAAAGAGGTTCAAATTCCAAAATCAATCAAGTAATTTTTGCCAAAGATTTACAATCAAGTAATCTGTAATCATATACATAGATACCTTATGATAATTATCTTCTTTCAAGGATATATTAGTGACCAGGGGTGTTTAAAAAAGGCAAGGAGAATGGGAAACAAAATGGACGTGGCTCTTGGTATTTTATTAGGATGAGGCTGAGAAATTCCAAGCATTTTATTTTTATATCAAAACTCACTTTTGCTTATGCCCTCCCTACTCACATATCATTGGGAAAACCTAACAACTGGACATCCATCTTGACAAACCATCCTTTAAATATTCACTTTGAGTCTGCATAAAAAACTCCAAAAAAAAAAAAAAAAAAAACAAAGATGGGCAATTTTCCCAATAGACCTATCACAATCATGAGAAGAACTGATTATTCATGGTAGGGGACACAGGCCGAACAGGTATTTGGACTTTAATACACCGGTTTCTCGAATTTCACCAACTGTGATCTCCACTAAAGAAGGGAAAAGTTTTCCAATCGCCTGCCTGTTTGAGGGAAGCAAGTATGAGCCCACACAGGGAAGCTGGAGTTGTTCGGAAGCAACTACATACATGAGTTTTCATTTGCCTCCAAATGTATTAACCTAAGCTAGTTTGGTGAAATACCATCTTTAGTGAACTGTAAACCTCGAGTAAAGATCCACACCTCCCACACGGAGGAGGATCACCAGACTGCAGCACCAACAGAGAGGCTGTGACACTCCTTCCATCTGACACAACCCCGCTCTGCTTAAGACAAATCTGAGGGAAGATGGCCTCAGCTACAAGGAATGTGAAGGATTACGCTGTTTAATGGCTTAGATGTTGAGATTGACAATTCTTCCAGTGTTTAATCAGACATTTAAGATAAGTTAAAGAGTAAGAAAGAGAGTCATTTAATTTGAGGACAATAAGAGCCAACAAACTGGCTTGTCCAGACAAGTCAATCTCTGATATAGTGACAGCGTGTCCAAAATAATGTTTTCCCCAACCCACAGCTACAGTAGTTAGTAGCCCCATCTGACAAACAACCATATGCTCAAATGCACGTAGGTCTGAGTTGGTCCCTTGCTCAATTTTGATAATACATGATATAAAGTAACTGATAATAATGGGAATATATGACTGTCTTTTGGTCCTTAGATACATGCACATTAACTATTAAAGCAGGCTTATGATTATTTCTATTTCTAAAATGTATCCTTTGTGATTCTCCTTGTACCTCTTTGAATGCTTACAGCAGAAATATAGTTAACGAAACTCAACTGCACAATATGTTATGAAAACAAGGTTGCATGGTTGTTACCACATTCAACAAGCACTCCTTAATGCGCCAAATGCCTCACCACTTTAGTGGTCCTGAAGATTGTTTGCTGGAACTCTGAAAAACAGCAGGACACAAAAAGTACAAACATTTTTTTCAAAGAGAGTTTCCTTAGAGGCCTTAGCGGTGAGTAGGCAGGTAAAAGCCTGAGTGAGCAAACCAAAATTTGCATGTCAACAGATATGTTTAACATACATTAGCATTGGTGGGTACGGAACCATTCTTTAAGTGTTAATGAAGACTTTTTTCCTGATGCTGGGTATGCCTTTTTGTGTAAGAGTTGTGTCTAAAGTTTGTGTAAATTTTACTTTCCCTGGGCAGTGAAGAAAAATTAAACAGAGATTGCATTGGGTAAAAAATTAAAAGTTACCGTTAAGGTAGCCAAAGCGGAATGAATGATTCATCACATTAATAACTAAAATGATCACTATCAATCAACCAGAATTTTTGTGAAAAACTATTTTCTTCTCCTGTGGCAAGAGATTGTGGCCTTCAAATTTAAAGTGATTTGTCCTTCTCAGCATGAGGCTGTAAATTCTAACAGGAATCCTGACTCCTAGCAAGTTAGAATACACTATCACTTCTAGTTACCTGAATTTCTGGTAGGGTATGGGGGTGGGAAATGCCACAGAGTGGAGGGAGGGGTTGATGGAAAGAAAGGGTCAAAAAACCCAAACGTGGACTTAGTCTGAGTTTGTCCTCCGGATATGCAAGGTTTGCCACACCTATTCCACCCTTTCCTCAAGTATTGCCCTAAAGCCTTTGGGGTCAAGTGACAACTTCCAAGAATTAGAACTATTATGACATCTCTTCATCTTCTTACCAGTTATCAGTTGTCCCCTCTTTGGCAGCCAGGCCTAAAAGTAGAAAATGGCTGGATTCCCCCAAGTGAGAAATGCTATTTAGCAAAAGTCTTCTGGAAGGCTAGGAAAGGAGAATCCCTGAATATCTTGGCCCATGATTTTCTCTGCCCTCACATTATGTTCCTCCATTCCCCTTGCCTCTCAGCTCTTCAGGTCTAGATTATCTCCCAGGCATCGTGCTGGGAAATGGGTGGCTTTTAAAAAATTTTTTTATTTTATTGTTGTATTCCATTCATCCCATCTCCCCCCACCCCCGTGGCTTTTTAAGGTCAAGATTTCCCTCTATATTCTCTGCTTGCTACTCTCCTTACATACATGCTTCTTCCCTTCTTCAAATCTGAATATGCACCTATTCTCTGCCGGGCCCACTGCCAGGCACTCAGGATACAGAGACACTGTGCCCTCAAGAGGCTGACATTTTCTTGCCATGGGGGGACAGCTGACGAATACAAAATAGGCAATGGCATCACACTGTGGTTAGGGCTGTCACTGAAGGCAATGCAGAAAGCTCTACTGGCACAGAAGAGAGAGCCACTAACTCTGACAGGGGATGCCGCACAATTCCTCTCTGGGTATCTTAATGCTTTGAAGTAGCTAAAATGTGGTCTCCCCCCAAATGTGAAGATTTCTGAATTCCAAACTGGTGAAAAGGGGAGTATTCACTCAGCGAGGGAGGTGGGAGCAAGTAGGAAATGGCGGGGAAAAGGTGGGAAGGGCACCGACCCAGGTACCTCCAAACTGCCTTTAAGTATAAACAGAATGGCTGTGGCTTAGCGAAGGAACTGACTTTTGCCCAACAAGAAGACAGGGTATCTGTCTCTTTTGTTTAGACTGTTTTTATAGTGCTTAACATGGTATGTCTTACTTTAAAACAGTATCCAAACAATTGTGTGTGGGTTTTTTTGTTGTTGTTGTTTTCTTTTTTCTTTTTTTTCTTTTGGCAGTGGAATCCCTTTGCCTCCCAGTCAAACAAAAGCTTCTGCAGAATCCCAAGAATAAAAGAATTTAAGCAGGGCAGCTCCTGTTGAGGAGTTGCAGCAAACACATTCCCTGAGGCTACTCTAAAGCCTCTGTAGTCTAAGGACTGCAGGAAGGAATTTCTGGCCCCAGGGGTCTCCCCCACTAGACCTTGAGACCCACAAAAGAGCAACCATGTGCCTTCCTTACATTCCTATGTCCAGGAACTACCACCCTTCCTGGTAAATGGTATGGAATGAAGTGAATTGAATTGAAAAGGAATGCAAAGAAAGGAGCAATAAATGATCTTTTCCTGAGAGAGGCAGGATGCATCCTTGGAGACAAGAAGGCTTGGTTACACGGAATTAGAATGTGGTGACAACAAAAGCAAAATTAGCTGGGATACTAAATAAATAATGCTTGTCTCGAGTAAGTCCAAACATGGTTCAGAGAAATACAAGGTCTGTCCTGAAAGTGTTGCGCCACTGTCAATATAATGAAAACAGTTTGCGCTGACCTAGCAGACATGAGAGTAGCTCGAGACTTTCGGGACAGACCTTGTAAAAGCAAGCCAACAATTAGGGAACTTTGTAATTAAAGCAACATTTATACAAAATCCCCAGTGGCAGGAACACAGAACTATGCCAGGGGCCATTTCTAGCTGGATCTCCACGTCAGCGGCAGCCAGACCCTCAGTGAGCTGCAGCACTGGAGGGAGGGAGGGAGGGAGGGAGGGAGGGAGGGAGGGAAGAATGAGAGGGACAGACAGATGACTGTCTTACTCCGGAACGCACGTCAGTCTGGCCTGGAAGTGTGATAAGGACTTCTCATCGGCCTTTCTTTCTGGTTCCCAATTCCACATTTTCTAAGTCCTGGCATCCTCATTCCCTCCTCTTCACCAATTTTACCTGCTGTGAAATCTGGAAAATGAGGCTTTTCTTTCTTAGTGCTTGCTTGCTCCTTATCTAGTAGCTATAATAGAAAATAGAAGCTAAGGGGTCCAAGCACTCTCATAATGTCCTTTATGTTCCTCTTTAATGAAGGGACATATGACTTCACCTTAGAAAATTGAAGATTTTAATCATTTATGTATAATAAAATTTTATAACCAACCATATCAACCTGCCCACCCCAGCAGCTGGTAAGAAAACGTCTTGAAAATAGCCACATCTGGAATCCACAGGTGACTTCTGATAAAGCAACAAAGGCCAGAACCTGAGTAGCAGCTGACCCTGCCAATTTGAAAAACATCAGTAGCCTCTACCGAAGCCATTTTGTTCCCACTTTTAATTTTTAGAAAGAAGGGTTTCCTTAGTCAGACTCACTACCTATACTCTAGAGTTTTGCTCACTTGGGGGCATATGTCTACATGAGTGAGTTATTCCAAGGATTAAATGAGATTCTAATAAATAATGCTTAACACATAGTAGACATTTCATAATAAAGGCATTTATTCATTTGGTCAAGCAGGCATTCAATAAATATTGAATGCAGAAATCATCTTTTAAGCAAGATGATCCTACAAAAAGATGCAGACAATGTTTGCAGTTTCAAACTTTTCTAAAAGTATAAATCTCTAACATTTGTGTTGTCCCATTTACAGAGCCCTTTTACTATTTTTCTTTTACTGTAAATTGTAAACTGCTCTCACACCCAGCATCCCCAAACTCCCTCATACTGCTTTATGTTATAGAATTTATCTATCATCTTCTCATATACTACACATTTGTAAAGATTTTATTCATGTATGTATGTATGTATGTATTTATAGAGAGAGAGGAAGGAAGGGGATATAGAGAGGGAAAGAAATATCAATGTGCGGTTGCCTCTCACAAGCCCCCAACTGGGGACCCGGCCCACAACCCAGGTATGTGCCCTGACTGGGAATCAAACCCCACAACTCTCTGGTTTGCAGGCTGGTGCTTAATCCACTAAGCCACACCAGCCAGGGCCTACTACACATTTTTATTATGTTCAACTGTTTGTTGCTTGTCCTCCAAGACCACGCACACACAATAGAATGTGAGCTCCACAAGAACAGGGATTTTTATTTTGTTCCCCAAAGTCTTCTAAGCGTCTAGAAGAGGACTATCTGGCATTTAGTAGTAACTAAATGTTTGGAATGAATGAATGAAGGCTCTACAGTCTAGTAATGTTAAAGTTGGGTTGATTATGGGTAGCTCAAAATTAAAAAAATAGGAGTCCTGGGGCCTGAGATAGATGTGAAGTTGGGAGGGAACTCCTCCCAGTTTCCTACGGGAAATGGCTAAATGGGCTGAGAAATGGCTAAATGGCCTGAACCTCCTTGAGGAAGCTCCCCTTTCGAATGCAGTTTCACTGAAACTTTTTGTTCTTAAAGAAAACCCATTGGGTGGTTTCAGACGGCAGTTTAGAGATTACAAAAATATTTTCTCACTAGTATCGCTTGATTAACATAACTATCTGAGGAGACAATGGTCACCCACCTTTCACAAGAGAGCACAAGAAGGTTCTCAGAGGGGGACATAACTTGCCTAGGGTGATACAATGAGCACACCTCTAAGCCAGTCCTCACTTTCCGGTGGCTGCCTTTCATTTGCAGTTACCTTACAGACTCTATTGTCTACCAGTAACTCCCCATGCATTTTCTTTTGGGGGATGGATATCTAACAAAACTTGGTAAAAGATCAAATTTTGGAATTACGATGAAGATCTCATTTTCAACATGATTACTTTCCTGATCAAAAAAAAAAAAAAAGAAATCATTGATTCACTGTATGCAAATCCTACCTGAGGAGTGGGGAGGGGACTTCTGGCCCTCACACAGAGAATAAAGTCAAAGTCTTTAGCTTGACCTCTAACGTCCTCCACAATTTAACCCCAACTCTCACTTTACACTGTGGTGCCTTCTAGCTCTTAGCCACACTGACCTCCAAAATGCCTTGTACTCTCTTCCCCAGGGGCATTAGCGTTAGCTGCTTCTTTAGGACGGGCCTTTTCCTTCCGTGGTTTTCAAGGCACAGCTCACAACTTATTCCACCTTCACCAAGAATCCTTTCTAAAGCATCCCAGACAAACTGGCTCCCTCCTTCCCCTCATTTCCTACAGCACCTGACACCTTTGCAAAAGCCCTGAGGGAAAGCTGGCTGTTCTTTCAGTAACTCTTCTCAAATGCTGAGTTCCTGGAGATAAGCATCTGTCTCTTCCAAGCTGCACAAGGCTGAGGAACTAGTATCAATCTAGCTTCCTGATCTAATACGACTGTGAATAGTTGACCAATTATTTTATTTCTACCTAAATGAAATTTTACTGATGCCAGATAATACATCTAATGCTAGCTGATCTCTACTACACTTTTTTTGTTAAATGCCCCATGGGCCCTTGAAAGCAAAGAGGTAACTTACCAAAATAAGGACAAAGGCAACCACAGGGCTGTTAAAATAGTCTGCTATTTCTTTCCTTTTTTTAGGATTTTTATTTATTATTTCCAGAGAGAGGGGAAGGGAGAAAGGCAAAGAGGAAGAGAAACGTCAGTGTATGGTTGCCTTTTATCTGCTCCAGCTACAGACCTGGCTGGAGACATGGCTTGCAACCTGGTTATGTGCCCTGGCTGGGGAATCCAACCAGCGACTTTTGGGTTCACAGGCTGGCACCTATCCACTGAACCACCAGCCAGGGCCTACTTTCTTATTTACAGAATTCTTTCTGGAGGTCACCCATTATAACTGCCTCTTTTCCAAGTATACCACCCTGTATTTCAAAAATTTAATTGAAATCAAAAAATCTCATTGAAATTATGTCAACATGATCCTCTCCCATGGGAGACCATACCATTCAAGGTTAGGGTTGCACACACATACACCCTTCACCAACAGATCCACTTTACAGATCTGAAAAATGACACATTTCAGTGACACCTTAAATGACATTTTAAGCCATAGTATCTTCACTCCAATTTTATCAGGGCCTGCTCCTGACTCTCAGCACTAATGCAAATGTAGAGGAGAGAAATGCTTGTTCCCATGGATATTACTCTGGCCACTTTCCTTGGTTCTAATTTCCAATTTTGACATTCTAGCTCTTACCAGCACAGAGTGAACACCTCTCATATACAGTACCAAAGACTACTTTTACTTCCTTAGGGAAAGAAGTGTGAGGACAGACCCATGATGACAGTGCTGGGTTTAAGAAGCTCTAACAGCTACTTGTACCTACCCTTCTGCTCATTCTGGGACCCAAAACATCAGGACCACCAATTAGACCATAGGATTTCTCTGTGCAGATTAGAACAAGGCACTTCCTTGGGTTCAAGCAGCCCCTTACAGGTAAAGCCTGGTGAATGGAGAGTGCCTTTGGGACAAAGAAAAGGAACCTCTTCACACAGATGTAGGTCTGTGCCAGGGTACACAGTTCAGCAAGGGGAACATGAAATATGAGATCTGTCCCAAAATTGTCAGCCAAGCAAACTGTTCGATTGGCTCAATACTTTCAGGACAAACCTTGTAGACAGCCATACATATCCCTTTCCTCTCTTCCCTCACCTCCATGGAAAAATATCAGAGAATGGTCAAGGCCCCCACTACATAAGGGGGAGGGAGGAAAGGGCAGGATGTCCATGGACAATTAGCAATTATGTTCCTAAATATGCATTTTGTTCGACACTTTCCCATCCCCACAGCAATGCCAGATCTGCTCCCTGGATAATAAGTTATTTCCTACTGAATTGAAAGCTTTTTGAAGGCTGAATCCTTCAAATGATTTTTGGCTCTATGCTAACCCATTTCAGGGCCCACCATGGATGGTTCTAATCACATCCAACTGTCTGTCATACACTGACTGTTCCTCAGGTATCTAGTTCTGGGCTAGGTGCTTTCAGCACTAGGAAGAAAGAAAAAACCAAACCCTTCTCTCGATGAGCTCACAGTTAAGGGGTGAGACGGATGGCTAAATGAATGATGTCTAAACAGTGTGGTAAGAGCTCTGAAAGAATAAATACATGAGTGGCCTGGGAGCATCATGGAAAGGAACCTGACCCAGCCTGGGGTGTGGGGATTGGGGAAGAATCAGGAAAGATGTTATAAGAAGTGGGCAATTTGAGCTGAATGTTGAAGATTGAGTAGCATTTAATCATGTAATGGGAGGAGATGGGGTGGGTAGTTGGGGAAGGAGTTCCAAGCTGAGAAGGCAAATTTGTAAAGATGTTGGCAAAAAAACAGAACATGATCAGGAAGATGAAGGAAGCAATTTCTCACAGTGCAACAGAGGCAAGATGAGGTTGAGGCAACAAAGGTGAAGTTAGAGATAAGAAATAGACAAGCAGTTGATCCCTGGATTTCTCTCCCTCCTGAAATCTCCACAATGCTCATGTAAGATGCAATGGTTAAGTGTAGCTAACAATGGTTAATTTCTTTAGGTGACCTTTTGCCCCCTCTATCTTCCAACCTGTCTTAACTTGGGCTGCTATAACAAAATACCATAGGCTGTGTGGCTAAAAGAAAGAAAGAAAGAAAGAAAGAAAGAAAGAAAGAAAGAAAGAAAGAAAGAAAGAAAGAAAGAAAAAGACACTTATTTTTCACAGTTGTGAAGACTGGGAAGTCCAAGATCAGGATACCAGCATGGTCTGATTCTGGTGAGAGCTCTCTTTCTGGTGGCCAACTGCCAGCTTTTCATTGTATTTAAACTTGGAAGAGAGAGAGCAAGCCAGCTCCCTGGCCTCTTTAACAAGGGCACTAACCCCATTTATGAGGAGCTCCATCCTCATGACCAAATCATCTCCCAGAGGCCCTACCTCCAAATACCATCACTTGGAAATTAGGCTTCAGCACGTGAATTTGAGGAGGCACAAACACTCAGTCCATAACTCAATCCTAGAGGCTTTCCTAGCTAGACTATGCTTCTACAAAGATTTGCTTGCTACCAAAGCTGATGACTCCAACTGGCACATCTAGAGATGGCTATTGCTGAAGAAAACCAAGGATCAATCACTTTACTTCCTATTATAAATGGCATCACATGGGCACTTTGGGAATCTTCAGATCTTACGAGAAATGGCAGTAGAAAGCATCTAGTCCAACTCCCTCATGCCACAAACTGGGAAAGAGAGATCCAGAGAGAGGAAGGGTTTTTGTCTAAAATCACACATGAAGAGAATCAGGAGCTCCTAGAGCAATATAGCGGAAAGGATCCATCATTTAAAGGCAACATCTGTAAAGGTCACATCCAGGGTCAGCCTATACTAAGTTTCAATAAATGGCTACACTATAATTCCCTAGAACCTTTGACAAACCCACTTTTGCATGTGTATTACATTAGATAAGAAATGAACTTCAAGACGGGGGAAAAGTGAGAAATTGCTTCTGGTAAATTGGAGCCTGGGGTCATCAGACTGCTTTGCTATATGACTTTCAATTTGAGGCCCACCTGGCAGGGCTGATGAACAAAAGAGGAAATTCTTTTGACTCCTACGAATGAAAGGGAATAAGCATCACCAGGGGAATTTTGTATATACTGTGAAGCTCACATTAGCATATTGCTTTACCTATTTAATCCTGATTCTGACTCTGTCAATTTTAAAATTTTTAATTAGTGCATGTTGGGAACTGCTCATGTCTCTTGGGCCTTCCTCTGTTGGAACAACCTAGGAAGGTCCCTCCTCTTTCTCTGCCATTTGTTTATTAACACACCTGGCTATCATTAGGGGCTTTAAATACAGAAAGACATAATGACATGCTTCTTAACATGGTAGAGACAGTATCAATAACACGGTAGGCTATGCAACCTGATAAGAAATACATTTACTACCTTGACAGGGGAGCTCAGTTGGTAAGAGCATTATCCTGGTACATCAAGGTTGCAGGTTCGATCCCTGGTCAGGTCACATGCAAGAATCAACTGATGTCAGGGCGCATATGAAAGACAACTGCTCAATGCTTCTCTCCCCACAAAACATTCCTTCTCCCTCTAAAATCAATAAACATTTTCCTAGGTGAAGATTTAAAGGAAAACTTAATTTAAAAAAGAATCAACCAATGAATTCACAACTAAGTGGAACAACAAATTGATGTTTTCTCTCTCTTCCTCTCTCTCTAAAAATCAACAAAAATAATTTTAAAAAGAAATACACTTATTGCCAAAGTACAAGCAAACTATATTTTGGTGGAAAGATAACTGGACAAGGAGTCAGCAGGGGTCCCTTCCATATCTGGTTTTACCAACAATAAGTTCCACTGTTTTTAGACAAATTGCTTAATCCTTCTAAGCCTAATTCCTTATCTGTTAAAATATAAATAAGTTTTCCCTCATCTGTGCTACATAGCTCAAAAGGTTTCTAGGGTAGATGATGAGAATGATGATGACCACCTAACATTTACTGAGTCCTATGACTGTGTACCAGGCATTGAGTTCAGTGCTCAGTGTTTTATTACATAAACTTATATATCTTCCATAATCACCCTAAGGGGTAAGTATCATTAATTCCCATTTTTTATAGATGAAAGTGAAGTTCAGAGAAGTAAGGTAACTTCAATTAAGGGCAGGGGGCAGGACCCCAAACCAGATCTTGGCTTTTAATCATTTCTCTGTGCTGAATTTTTTTTGCATCAAAACCTTACCTAGTCTTTCAGCAAGAATTTTAATTAGGAGTCAAAATAAGTTTCATGCTAGATCTCTGCCTTCAAATGCAACACAGGCTAACAATAGAATTTCTTGATCTGAACTGAAGTCTCCCTATTTATTAAAAAATTGGTTTTTGTAATTCTCTAAGCCTTTTTAGAAGCCAATGTGAGGAACAATAAGACTTTAATCTCTGCAGGTGGTTAACAACACTTTTTTATATGTGATTTGATCAACTGTGCCTATTTCTGAGAATTCAGAGAAAACACAAAAACTGGGAAACATGAGAAAGACTTCTCCCCTAATCCAACACAACTCCTAATACAATCTATAGAAAGGATATACTTTCTATTGAGCTCTGAAAGAAAAAAATAAAACTTACATTTTTAGCAAGAATACAGGATTTAAGACCCACGCGGCATAAATTGTATTATTTTCCACAGCAGGCATGTGTCTATTAAGAAGGATATTTTACCTTATCTCAGAACTAACTCAAGAGGCACCTCTGTCACAAACCAAAACCTCTATCATCTCAACAAGTTCTCTCTAGAGAGCCTTTATACAAACATCTGTGCATAGTAGTGTAAGGGGTAAGAAAAGAGATATGGTCCCCTCTCAGCCACACTAAAAGAATTTTCAACCCTGTTTCAAGGGGAAAAGACACCTCTTAATTGAGCTTGCTCTGTGCTGAGCAGAGTGCCAGGTGCTTTCAGCTGTATTATCTCATTGTAGCTCCACTGCAACCCAGTGAAGGCCTGACTACCCACTTCTTTCAGGTGAAAAACTTGAGATTCAAGATGAGTAAACTTGCCCCATATAGTCAGGAATACTGTGTTGCCTATTTGAAAGTTGCTAAGAGAGTAGATCTTAAAAAGTACAAATCACAGGAAAAATCATTTTGTAACTATGCGTGGTGATGGGTGCCAAATAGACATTCTGATGAATCATTTCATAATATATACAAATATGGAATGAAGTACGCTGTATACCTGAAACTAATATATCAATTATACCTCAAAATAACGTGCCCAATGTATAAAGATAGTATAAGCACCTGGGCCTCACTTCATGTCAACATCCTGAGACACATTTTTTTTCTACCCCTCTCTTGAAAAATTGTCCCCTTCCAAAATTGCAGTTAAAAATTCAATTCTCTTTGCTGGCAGTTTTGGTACTCCCCCCACCCCGAAATTCCAATTCAACTGCCCACATCACACTACCTGATTCCTCCTTTCAAAATGAAAGACAAGTGCTGTGACCCTCTAAAACACTCATGCAGCTATCAGTCAGTCTCATCTTTTACCACACATTGCTGACTTCTGACACTGAATTTCACCTTGGGAAGGTGGCAATTTCCCCCAGTTCCTGTAGAATTCTTTCTGAAAACAGGCACTGTCACATGGCATAGACAAAAGAAAGTCTCACACTTGCAAACTGGGTAAAACTGCATCCTCCTTTATAACAACCCAAGAAACAATCAAGGAACCTGATCACAAGTGTGGCAATTCGTGCTCTTTGCTTTTGGTAACTTTAGTCTGACACCTAGTTGAATAACGCAGCAGACATGAATGCTCAATAGCAAAAGGCAAATACACTCATTTACTGCATATCAAAAAATGATAGGAAGCCGCCAAATGGAAGCATCCTGAACACGGGATGCATAATAAAAATCAGAGCCTAAGAAACATTTTGGAAACAATTCTTTGTCACTGTTCTTTAGAAGTACTTTGAGTAGCCATCCAAAAGGCTCTACTGTTGTCAATTCTTTCCTTCTAAGTTGTCAGACTGCCTCTGTTATTTAAAGAGTAAAGGGAATTACACCTCTCAGGGACCGAGCCCATGGTTAACATTTTATTGTTTTATGTTTGTGTAAAAATGTTTTTATCTAATAGTGAAAAAATCAATTATCTTTAATTGAATTTTTAAATTGAGTTTTTAAAAATACGATTCCAAATCCTTTTATCAGCACAACTCAAAAGATTAAATTCCCAGGCCAAACCCTACAGCACTGCGCTATTGTTTAGTTCTTCAAGGACTTTACATAATGATTTATAAAGACCAGATAGATAAGTAAGTATACTACTTTCAAAGGAATGAAAGCCTTCCCAGCCTACAACTATTTTGATGTTTCTAGAACATGTACCTAAAGGCTAAGAAGGTTCCCTGGTAAATCACCGAATATTTTTCTCAGATTATTACTTTATGTACGTTGAAGGTTTTATTTCGTAGCACATGCTACAAACAGGATTTTTTTTTCTCCTTGCAAGCTAGGTAATGTCAGCAAAATGGTGAAGAGTCAGTCATTTAAAAAAATGAAATTACACTTAATGACACCAACCCAATAGGGTGAGCAAATTTCAAAATTCATATTTTTAAAACACAAATATGTATAAGCCAAATTATCATCTAAAGGGCACCGAAAAATTATCTGGACATGGATTTAGCTCTGTGAACAATTAGAAACAATACTGAAAGCTGCTCATTTATGTCCCTCCCCTGTCATCACCTCATCTGGGTCTTTCAATAATGGACTAAAAAATGTAGGGGGGGGGGAACAAAGCAGGGTTTTCAATATGGTTTTTCTCTGGGTAACAATAAAAACATTAAACTTTATACATTTAAGTGACTATGCACTGAACGGTAGCCCTTTCATGGGAGTCCAGCTTGGGTTTTGTCTGGGTAGGGAAGGGGGAGGGAGTCTGTGAATACCCTCAGAGTCATTTAAAATATATAGTATTAGCTAATTGATGAGAACACTAAAAACAATAGTAAGTAGTCAGCCTGGCTATGCGCCAGGAGCTAGGCTTTATAGTAAAAACGAGTTTACATTAGAGGCCTGTTTTTCCCCTTTCCTTATATGAAATGAACAGCTGTAATTGAAAAGCAAGGAGCTCTATGGTTTATAGAAATAGGTGTTGTGAAGAGCCTTGGCCGTCTAATTTTCTTCCTATTGCAGGGCAGGCTTCTATTGTCTGTTTTTTAGAGCTAATTTCTTTTCTGATCAAAAGGCCCACGTCGTTGAAAAGGTAGTAATGACTATTCATTTGGCTGAAGCCTCCATTCTCCAGACTGCAAGCTTTATTTAGAAATGGCTATTTCTTTCTAAAAGGAAAAGCTCATTTATGTCCTCTATAATGTCAATTAAAGTAGAATATATTTTAATTATTTATCCTGAGGAGAAACCTTTTAGGAACTTAATTTAGTATGCCTATGCTATGCAGACACTACAATATGTGAATGTGGAATCATATCTAGGAACATGGGTTTTATTTTATTTTACCACTAATGAATAGTTTATTTGCAACTAATTAACAAGTTAAATCGGTGCAATTAGTGTCGGATTTCTTTAATAATATAACTCATAAAAGGATAGCTATTCGAACTAGAAAATAAGATTGGTTATTGGCTTTGTAAAGAAACCATTCCACAAAAGGGGCAGTTTTTTCCCATTAGAAAGGGTTATTTAACGTTCTTCCCGTTGCTTTTTCAAATGAAAGCTGGGCTCTTCTGGGGAAGGAAATATGTTTTTTTTTTTTTTTTCTTTTCTTTAAGGGGAAGGCGATGTTAATTACACAAACATCACATTAGCAAAGCTTCGAGGTCATAACCTAGCGATGCTTTCCGGAGAAATGGCTTTGGGGGTGACAGCAGCCTAGGCGCCAAAACGCCAGCGCTGCAAGGCCTCCCGACAGACCTCGCTTTGTCACACAGTCTGGCCGGCGACCAGCTCGGAAAGTGTCGGCCTGAAAATACCCTTCGTACCTGGCAAGCAGCGGCATGTCAGCCGTTACAGGGCCGCGTCCTCCACCCGGCTCTCGGTCGAGAGCAGCGGCCCCAGAGGCTCGCTCGCCCGCCCGCCCGCCAGCCACTCAGGAAGCGGCGCCAGGGCGCGCGGCAGCCGGATCTCCAGGCACGTGCGCATCCTGAGGGCGCTGCGGGGCGGGCCCGGCCCGGAAAAGCGCGCGCGCGCTTCCGAACCCGCGTGGCCCCTGCCGGCCGCGGCGCGCCAGTCCCCGCCCTCCTCAGCTGCCGCCCCTGCTTTCCGCGGCGGAAGCAAAGGAGCGGGCGCGAGGGCCCGTCCCTGGCCTGGCGCTCAGCGCAGCACGTAGTAGGTGTACAGCACAGGTTGAGTGACACGAGCTGCCGGCCAGAAAAAAAAGGCGAAAAGAACAGAGACATTCCGCGCATTGAATTCCAGGGCTCTCCAGTCTCTTAAAAGAAGATGACAAAAAAGGAGAAAGGAAAAAAAAAAAGAGGAGAGGGGAAAGGAGCAGCTGAATGCTGCCTTGAAGTTTCGAATTTGCTCCTCACCAGCCCCCAGACTCTCTTGGGCCAGTGATCTTACTTGGCCACATTGCGGGTGGGGTGGGGGTGGGGGCCTGGAAGTCACATGATTTTATAGACACCCTTACCCGGGAGCACTGCTAGGCCTGCTGGACCTGAGCCGCGACCGCCCCCTCCACCCGCCACTGTCTGATTGTGAGGACATGGAATAACTCGAACATTACATACTGAAAACGATTTTTATATGGTTTTCTGCGACCCGGCTTCTGGCAGACCACCTTGCTGCTGTGGAGGGCCATGCCTCCACACTTGAAAGTGGAAAAGGCGACAGGCCAAGTGGGAGGCCTGGGAGGAGGCTGCTGGGTTCCGGGAGGATGCCCCGCAGGGGGTGAGCGTTTGGCAGTTTGAAGAGCTAAAGGGGTGTAGAGAGTTGGGGCGGGAGATGTTGGGGAGGAGGGAGAGAAGCAAAGAGGTCGACGACCATGACCCAGAAGATGCTCTGGAAGTGGAACCCAGTTCCCGGGTAGAGCCTGCCTTCCTCCAGGGAGATGGGTGTTGCGGTTGTGTTCGGGTTGTGAGGTCGGCAAGAGGGCGCTGAAGAGGAAAATCGTCCTTTTCCTTCATTCCACACCTAGGGAAACGAGTGCTGGTCATTGATACCTTAATACCCTGTGGGTGAAAGGAATCTTGGCAACTAAATTCCAAGCTGTGGGCCATGGGAATTCCTAGTGTATATACCAAGAACAGCTCAGGTAATCAAGTGATTCAAATTTGGAAACTCACAAAAGTACCCCCCCCCCAACACACACACACACACACACACACACACACACACACATATGCATTTCCATATTTCCATAGCTTCTAGTAACATTTCTTTAGAAAGCATCAACTAAGTTATTGTTTGCAATCTACACAGGCCGGCCTGAGGTCTTAAGCTCCTCCAAGATCTGTAATAAGTGTTTGATGGGAGGAGGGGGTGGAGGGCCCGGGTGCTGCGGGTTGAGGGAATTAGATCAAACTGAATGCTCTGAGAAATAGTGCTGTCTCCTTCACCCCGTTAAAATGCTGGTGACCTTTCTGACCTTTTACGAGAGATGGTTGGTTCTACAACAGATCCAAGGCTCTGATTTCTTGATCAAGGCCCTCAATCTCCAGCCTAAATATACAATCTTGCTTAACAGCCAGAGTATATAGTCCTGGGGCGTTCTGAAGGAAGAAATAGGAAGTACTGCCTTTAGATAAGCAAACATTTTTCTACTGAAAAGCAGAGCGTTTCTGGAAGTCGCCAGGGTAAATAAGTTTTTCTCACTTCCTCAAATTCAGACCTTTCGCTGGGTTTGGATGCACTGGAAAAGGCCATCGCTCCACCCTATTATCAGACCTCAGCCCCTTCCCCCACCCTCCAGCGGATGATTACACACCCCCACCCCATTCCAACCAGCACGCACAAGGCACCTCCGTGAGAGGTTGGGTCTTAATCGAGCAGGAGCCACTGAAAAAGGTTCCCGACGAGCGGTTGGTGAGAAGGAATCAACGCCAGCACCCCCGCGAAAATGGTGGGACAACTACCCTCCTGCTCTGCTCTCTTTACCAGTAGCTCTAAGGCACAACTGCTAAAAGTGTACTTTGCAGCTATGAAGCCCTGGGGACACCCGATTTCTGCAACAGCTGGAAAGCTGAGAAAAGCAGAATGGGGGCGCTGTACGGAGCCCGCGGGGCCAACCACGCTAGAGCCTAGTTCCCCCTAGGTTTTCCATAACCCTCCCTCTAAGGATGAGCAATTCTGTCCTGGGGGCTTCCTCTCCTCCGAGGGTTGGGGCGATCTCTAAGCCCCGGAGTGCAGGAGGGGGCACTTCTGGGTGAAGTTTCCAACCGAAGCCAACAAACGGCGCTGTTGCCGCGCCCTGGGTCCCGAGAGCCCCAGGCCAGGCCCCAGTCGCAGGGAGCCAGAGCTCTCTTGGGAGGGCGGGGGAATGGGGAGGGTTGCTTGGCCCGGTTCCCAGCCCGCCGCCCAGGACCCTGTATGCTACCCACGGGGTCCCGGAGGCAAGAGAACCGCCGAACAAGCTCTGTTCTCTAGGAGAGGTTGGGAAAGACTGGCCCTGGATCCTATTGTGTCCCTCTGCTTTCCTTTGTGGGTGCCGAGCACTTGTCTGGGACACTGGTTGAGGAGGCTCCACCAACCTTTTGGCCTTCCCGCAGCCCCAGGCTGAACCTTCAGTGATACTTCTGCCGACCCCCAGGGAAGGGTCGTGCTCGGCCGGTGGCTGCACCTGCACTGCTGGTGGGCCAAGAGGACAGTTCCTTCCAGCCTTCCTCCATATCCCCACGCCCATAATGGAAACTTTGTCTATTGAAACGCTAGTTTGGGTGGAGGACGCCCTCAGGAATGTTTCGAAGGAAATCTTCGAGACTCTAACTTGTTGCTGAGCAGACCACCCCGTAGCCGCCAGGCACAGAGATGAGTTTAATCGCGGCCTCCGAGGGAATCCAGGAGTGTAGGGGTCGGTGTCTGATACAGGCAAAAGATTGCCCTGCAATCTACTAGAAGAATGTAATGTGCACATGAGCTCACCTAAGACTTGGGCGAGATGTGATCAAATGCAAACGGCTGAGAGCAGTGACTCAGTCCCCGGATAAGCTGCTTCCTCCAGGAGGAATGCAGGCCGAGCACCGTATCCCTTGCCTCGAGAAATATGCAGCCCAGGCGCTGTCACCACCACGGGGTCCTAAAACTTGGAAGGAATCCTGACATCTGTCAGGCTACTGGACGCCAGGCCGCGCGCCGGTTGGGTAGTTTCCTAAAACGCGCTTCACTTAGCAACAGCCTCAGAGGCCCAGAAAACCCGAGGGCATCTGGAAAAGGCGGCAGGAGGGCAGGGCTACTGCGCAGTGACTTCTTTGGGAGAAGGTGGGTTTGCCTAGGAAAATGTGCCTCTCAGCCAGTTTGTCAAGAAAAAAGGTGTAGGTGGGAGCTGCCGAATCATTCCGTTTTCTGAGACGAGCCTTTCACTCGGTGGCAGCTGAATTGTACGCACCCGTGAACGTGCTTGCGCGCCTGTACACAAACGCGTGCGCGCACACACACAACCTACAGACAGAACCATTTCAGATAGTTTACTTTAAACCCCTACATCTGTACTCCCATTCAAATGATCGTAGCCCTTGGCTGTGTGCTTCCTTCAGAACAACAGGGCGTGGACAAGGTGGGACTCAAACTTAAGGGCTGCGTTTTGAGACCCAAATTTCCAAGAGGTAACGCCCAGTGGCAACCAGGATTCTGGTGCCAGCAGTCTGCCGGCCCCGAGGAGACCGGCCTGCGAATCGTGCTACAAAGGGGGAAGTTCCCCGCGGGCATGCAGGCAGGCGGTGGAGGACCACCAGGTCTTGCATTAGCGCTAAGGAACTAAAAGCCTGGGTGTTTGTTTTCGTTTCACACTTTGGATTTACGTCTTGGTTCCCCAGATTTCCACGAGGCTGGGGCGGAGGGGGGAGCGCCCACGCTGTGTGGACACCTTATTTCAGCCTCTGCCACTTCCGCCCAGCTAGGTTCTTTCCATCCGTCGCCTCGGGCTGCTCCGGGAGTTTCAAACGCTGTGCCATTCGCTTGGGTTGGCCGAGGTGATTGCTGGGGTTCCCTCTCCCCGAAGCCCGGGTTTCCATGCCAATAGTCTTTGGCAGACAACCCGACATACGGATGAGTGTCCAGTTCCGAGTCTCGAAATTCCGGTTAGGAAGGCTGTAAAACAAACAAACAAACAAAGATAGAATCCGTTAGGCAGAGGTTGCTTCCCAAGGAGGCGACACGGCTGCACAGCGACAGCAAGCACTCTGTGGTCCTGGCAGGTGCGCAACCAGTGGACGGGGCCCCGCGGTCCACCCGGAGAACGGCCTCGGCTGCTCTCTGGCCACCGTCCCCCCCCCCCCCCCCCCCCACCACACACACTCCAAGAAACTTTTCTTTCACTTGGAGAGGCTCCGTGTTGCCATGAAAACGGATTTTCCAAGGGGCCCGACCCTCCCCCTCAGGGGCATCGGACTGGAAAAACCGAAATGGCCAGAGAGCAGAGACAAAAAGGAGCCGCTAAGCGGGGGCCTGGAGCTAGAGAGCCGAGGCCCGTACGTCTCCTCCGCCCCCACCCACACACTCCCGGCACCATCGCCTGAGCTGACTGTTCTAACTCACACCAACCTTTCCTGAACCTCACAGGCTCCTGTGCGCTAAGCTGTCCTGAAGCCTGCCTCCCGCTCGTGTGTCCCTGACCCCCGCGGCGTCCACTTGGACAGCGGACGGCTCCAGGGGAGGACTCCTTGGAGCCGCGGCCCTGGGCACTTCTGTTGTACCCCAAGCCCCAAGCCCTCCTGGATGTTGGCGATGCCCCGTGTCTGAGCGCTGGCAGCCTCGGTTGGAGGACCAGGAGCAGACAGCAGAAAGCTTTGCATGGTGGCCTTGGGATCGGGCATCGGTTGGCTCTGAGAGGAACGTAAAGTTGTTTTCTGAACCCCGTGGGCGCCCCTCCGGCCCTTCCCCCCAATCCTGCCCGTGCGTCCCCTCCCCCCTCTATCATTTCCTAGAGTTTTGTTCTTTCAAACTTTTTGAGACCTTATTTGGTGGTGTCTGAGTGGCTCACCCAGACTCCCGCGTCCGGAAAAACTCTCATCCTGTCACCGGACCCAAGAGGGGCGTGAAGGTGAATGAAAGGGCTCCCCCAACTTTTTTTCCAATGGGGACTAACGGGGGCTCCATAACGATTGGCCAGAGCGCTTCGTTGCAAAGCTGTCAATCACGGGGGCTCCCGGAGGCAAGGGGCGGACCCTGCCCAACCCTAGGGGATTGGAGCAGGTATATAAGGGGCCCGGCGAGCTCCGGGCCAGACTGCGAATGCGACCAGCTCGAGACGGCGCATCAGGTGCGAGTGGCCTGTGGGTTCCTGCAGACCTGGCGCGGAGCGCTTCGGCCAGCCTGTCCTTTCTGCCTGACCTCCTGGCCCACCGGCCCCCAAGCGCCCCTCCGACGGAGTCCCCAGGCCTTTTCACCGTGGCCTCTCCAGCCCCGGGAGCACCTTCTCCTCCCGCCACCCTGGCGCACCTTCTTCCCGCTCCGACCATGTACAGCCTGCTGGAGACTGAACTCAAGAACCCAGTGGGGCCATCCACTCCGGGGTCAGGAGCGGGCGGCCCCGCGGCCCCAGGCGGTGCAGGCAAGAGTAGCGCGAACGCAGCCAGCGGCGCGAACGCAGGCGGCGGCAGCACCAGCGGTGGTGCGAGTGGCAGTGGAGGGGGCAGTGATCAGGACCGCGTGAAGCGACCCATGAACGCCTTCATGGTGTGGTCCCGCGGGCAGCGGCGCAAGATGGCCCTGGAGAATCCCAAGATGCACAACTCGGAGATCAGCAAGCGCTTGGGCGCCGACTGGAAACTGCTGACCGACGCCGAGAAGCGGCCGTTCATCGACGAGGCCAAGCGACTGCGCGCTGTGCACATGAAAGAGTACCCGGACTACAAGTACCGGCCGCGCCGCAAGACCAAGACGCTGCTCAAGAAGGACAAGTACTCCTTGCCCGGTGGTCTGCTGCCCCCGGGCGCCGCTGCCGCCGCCGCCGCCGCTGCCGCCGCCGCCAGCAGCCCGGTGGGCGTGGGCCAGCGCCTGGACACGTACACGCACGTGAACGGCTGGGCCAACGGCGCGTACTCGCTGGTGCAGGAGCAGCTGGGCTACGCGCAGCCCGCCACTATGAGCAGCCCGCCGCCGCCCGCGTTGCCTCAGATGCACCGCTACGAAATGGCAGGCCTGCAGTACAGCCCCATGATGCCACCCGGCGCTCAGAGCTACATGAACGCCGCCGCCGCGGCAGCCGCCGCCTCGGGCTACGGGGGCATGGCGCCCTCCGCGGCCGCCGCGGCCGCCGCCGCAGCCTATGGGCAGCAGCCCGCCACCGCGGCTGCCGCCGCCGCCGCCGCCGCCGCCATGAGCCTGGGTCCCATGGGTACCGTAGTGAAGACGGAGCCCAGCTCACCGCCGCCTGCCATCACTTCGCATTCGCAGCGCGCTTGCCTCGGCGACCTGCGCGACATGATCAGCATGTACCTGCCACCCGGAGGGGACGCCGCGGACGCCGCCTCGCCGCTGCCTGGCGGTCGCCTGCACACCGTACACCAGCATTACCAGGGCGCTGGGACTGCCGTCAACGGAACCGTGCCGCTGACCCACATCTGAGTGCCAGCCTGCTGCGCTCACCGTCCCTGCACCCCCTTCCCCACCCTGCCACCCCCCAGTGGGGACGCCTTGTTGTTTAGCTTTGCTTGCCTGGGTCTGTTGCCTTGTACCGAGAAGGGGAGGACGGAAAGTTTGTTGTAGCTGTCGTGTTTTGTACAAAAACAAAAGTCCGGAGCTTCGGGTATAGGACTTTCTAGAGCTCGACTGCCCCTCCCTCCCCTTTTGTAGGCTGGAAATCGCTGTGATGTGTGCGAAGAAAAAGCAGCCCCCCCCCCTTCCTGGGGTTCCTGGGTTTTCCGGTTGCATTTGAAAATGTATGGTTAGTTTGCTATTAGCCTTGGAGTGAGTGAATGGGAGAAACGTAGTCTCGGGTGAGGCTGGCCTGGAACCTGCAACTCCTGCCCCGGTCGCTTTGCATCCGTTTTCCTCTCGGGTTTTGGGGGGCTGACTGCGCGGAGCAGCGCCGCAGCTAAGTCCAATGTTAATTTATAGCCTGGTGTGCGTGTGTCTCCCGCCTCGCCGCCCTGGCCGCGGGACAGTTCGTCCAGTACGCATTTAGTTTGTTGCGTTGTGATTTCTGCTGTGTTCAATATTTGATATTACGTCGCGCTAATGTTGTTGGATTTTGTTTGGGTTGTGGGGAGCGGGCTATTTTGTTTTCATGTTTTTCAAGGGTTTACTCTTAATTCTTTAATGAGAGATCAATAAATTTTATAACCAAGATAATGGAGTCCTGATAATTTTGCGGGCCTGAAACTTTAGGTGCGGACTGGGGAGGGGATCACGACTGGGTATTAAAGCCGTGGTGCTGTCCTGGGGGCGGGAGGGTCTGAAATGGTTTCTTTTCAACTATTCATACTGTAAAACACAGCGGCTCCCGATATTTCTAGAAAAGTAGTTTGGCTTCGTGGGGGCTTCACAACCTAGCTGAAGCGAGACCTCCCGCGGCCACGCACTTGTTGATAGCGCTGAAAGATGGATGCAACCGGCCAAAAAGGGGCACTTTTGCCTTTGTGCACTGGGGCGGGAAGACACTTGAGCCGAGTTGAAATATTTACAAAACGAAAAGCCTTCGGAAATCGCACTTATCTTATTAAAAATAAATGACTTAACACGGATCCCTAGCAGGACATTAGTACATTTCAACTGCGGTGGCAGAAGCGGGAGGAGAGCGTTCAACAATAGACCTGGTTTTTCATGGTACACCTTAGATGTTAAAACATCTGTGAAACTTCTCTGATGGCTTTTTCTTTTTGACTTGTCAGCCCAGTCCACGTACTTGTTTTCTAGAAGAGGCTTCCCCCTCATCCCAAACCTCAAACCATCTTTCCGCCCGTCCCCCAGCGACTTTCCCCAATCCCTGACCCTTGGCTATGCCGCTGGGTCCCGCGAAAGGCCTTTCCCTCCCTGCCATCCAACCCTGAAGTATCTGTATGGAGCCTAGGAAGGAAACAAATAGAACCAGGGTTTTTCTACCGCTTGTCCAGCTGTTTGAGGTGATTTCTTTAATCCCTTTAATCCTGTTACCTCGCTGTCCCAGTATAACTAAACTCGGATTTTCCGATAAGCTCGGCTTGGGGCAGTTTTTATCGTCATCCATCCACTCCTGATCACAGATGGTTTTGCTTGAGGTCTCCTACAACTTGGGACCACAGACTCTCCCGTAGATTGGTTTGAGTTCAATCGGATTCTTTGTGCCGGCCAGCCTTTCACCTGAGGCCCAGGGCACTGGAACCGATTTCGGGGGTCGGGCCCGCTTTTTGTACACCACTGAGAACCCTAAAGTCCAAGCTCAACACGTCTGTGGAGGTCGAGTATCCCAGGAACGGTAGCGCCAGCCCTCTCCCGCAGACGCGGGCACCTTCTTTCCCCAAACCATTGCACCGCACCCCCACACTGTGCGGAAAGGGCTGGGAGGGCTCCCGGCCGGGAATTGCAGACCCCGGCCCATAGCGCCTCCACCCGGTGCTCCTCTGGGGCCTGCAGTGTCCCTGTAGAGCTGGGGCGAGGCCTCCCTACCACTCCCTTTCCACCCTGGGGCCACAGACCTCGGGCCCCTGCTGGCTGGCTCGCGCAGCCGCGATTGAAGCCCAACAGGCTGCCAGACAGGTGAGCCTCACCTCCGTCTTCGTACTTCAGTGCCTCAATGGCTGGGGGGAACCCCTCTTGTCATACCCACCTTCCTACTCCTCTCTTTCACAATGTTTGGGCCTCAATCAAGTACCTGTTCATAAGTTACTCTGGGTTCAAATTGCTAGCAATCTTGGACACAAGTTTGGGCCGAAACGACTCCAGGAAGAGGAGGGTGAAAATCCGCAAGTCCGCACCGCTGAGAGGGCAGTGCCCATCGGGAACCAACTGACACTGCTTCTGTTGAAGAGTCCATTGTGCGACTGCCTTCTCACAAGTGCCAGGGTCCCTTTTTTGCGGGTCTCACATGCTGCTCACTCCCTCTAAACATCCATGGCTTTGTGCTCCACTTGTCTGATTTCCAAAGTGCCTTTAAGAGAGAAGATTTCATCACTCAGCACGTTTGGAGGATTTAAATAGAGAGAAAAGATAATTTTTTTAAAAACCCTCAGCAATAGGGAACAGAACTGAATTGAATCGGAGTGAAACTTCTATCATCTAGGCCAGAGTTTCCAAACTGGATCACGAGCTCCCCTCCCCCACTCTTCTGTGCACACCTCCACCAGAACACCTGCCCCTTAATCTGTTTTACAGATTGGGGTTCTTGTAAAACTTCATTTGAAATAGGGATTCTTCTCGTTAAGTGCCAACAATAACAAAACCTTGGTCGCACCCAAAACACTCCTGGCTTGTTTTGCATGTAAGGCAGCCCAGGCCTGGAGGGCTCTCTCCTGCACCACAGGACAGAAAGAAACCAATGAAATCCAGTCCCAGCTGCCTCTCAAGCTCACAATCCCGCAGGTCTCTAGTGAAAGAACACAGACACCTAGTAGCCACCACTTGGTGAATGAAGTGCTGTGGGGAGCACAGGGTCCTTACAGAGTGGGAACAAACAGCTTCTTCCTTTTCTCTTTCCACAAAATGGGAGCAGAGCTACCTTTGGGTGGGAATTATCCTACACAGAGATTTTCCTTCCTGTGGTATCCGCACAACTCCCCTCTCATTAATCCCCATTCTGGAAATTTTCCCCAGGGAGAGGTCACCCAAAATGCAGGCAAAAATGTGTAAACAAAGAGGTTTAGCACAGATCTCTGGATAATGGTAAAAGTTACACACAGCCCACATGTCAACAAATAAAAGGTTATGCAAAATTTGCTTTCAAAGAAGACGATTTGCAGATTTCAAATGTGTGCGGAGAGATTTTAATGACACAGGCAGAAGCATGAAACACACGGTGAAAAGAGCAAGAGACACAAAGGTACATTCGGTATGTATGGCCTATTTAAAAAATAAGTATATATGACGGGGAAAATGTGCAAAAATGCAGGGTAGCATTATGAACACTGGTTAGTCTTCTTTTTATTTTTTTATCCTTTTCAATTTTCCCTGATAAGGTTGTATTCCTGTTATCACCAGAAAAGGCAGTTATGAAGTATATTTCCCGCCCCCTGCCCCAATCACAAAGACAGAAAAATGTATCTCCTTGTGAAAGAAGAAAGTTCCCGCTTTCCCTTCATTTGCTTTGGGGCAAGGAGGGGGCAGGGAACCCCAGGAGCAGTAATCCTCCGGCTCTCCTCGGGCTGGGGCCCGCAGTGAACACAAGTAGGACAAGCACACCAGACCAACCCCCCCGCCAAGTGCCCTCCTCAGTAAGCAGGAGCAGGAGCAGATTAGTGACGGCTCTGTCATTCTTCAGACCCACTCACTGGAGAAAAAGACCTCCTTGGGAGCCAAGCACAACAGCGGGAAGCAGGGGCCACTGAGGACCCAGGAGGCACATAAACCCAGGGGCTTGAGTAACCCTCACTGCCCTCTTGGGATGGGGAGGGCAGAATAAGCCCAGGGGTTGGGTCCCAGGCCAGGAGGAGGAGGGGCCTGAGTACCCACCCGCTGAATGGCACGGAATATGCTCCCCATGGGCACCATCCTCAGCCACATCACTGGTGGTTCCTGCTGGACCACTGCCATGGCTTCCTCCCTGCCCTCCCTGCTTCTATTCTGCTCCCCACCTATCTGTTCTTCCTACAGTATTTCTTCCACTTTGCAGACATAAAACCGATCTTTGTTACTCCCTTTCTTAATAACTGTCTAGGAACTTCCTATTGATTGCTCTTGAGAAAATCTCCCAACTCCTCCAAAGCTTTGCCGGATACAGCTCCTGTCCAGCTGTCTGGGCTCAAGTCCTCGCACTTCTACTCCTCCTTACTTCAAACCCAGCCAGGAATCCTTTGTTAAATAAGTCATGGTGCCTGATAGTTTCATATTGAAATACAATTTCAAATCCAGTAATTGTTTCGGATAAAGATTCTTTAGCACAGTATCTATTTTATTTTGCACCTGTGGAATTTCCCCACATCCACAACGCAAGCTCAGATTTCCAGACAATAAAATCTACTAGCAAAAATACACCTTTTATTTATTTATTTTTTTTTTGCTTCAAGATTTTTGAATTTGCAGCTCCTTTTCCCTGGAATGTTCTTTCCCAAGCCCTTCCCTCAAATACTCCAGTGTCCTCCTGAAAATCTCAGTTCAAGCATCACTTCGGGGAAGTCTTCCTTTGATGCTTCTTCCCAACACTGATCCCCTGGGTCATTTTGCATTTATTTATGTGATTGTGCCTATCATTGGTCTCTCTCCTATTAAGTTCCATAAGGAGAAAGTCTGCGTCTGGTTTGTTCACCAATACCAGGCTACAATGCCTATTGCATATAATGCTCTCTAAAATATATATGCAGTTTACCGCCTGTTTGAGGAATGAGATCTCTGGGGCTTAGCTTAACGGGATCAGTATAAGCCCATGAAAATCAGAACTGAATCCATCACCTCAGCTTCATCTCTTATCAGCTGTAGGCCCTTGAGGACATCACTTAGTCCGAGCCTCAATATCTTCAGGTGACAAGTAAGAACAATATCTCCAGTTTCTTGTGAGGATTCAGAAAAAAAAAAAAAACCGACAACCACAATGCTTTCAGAGCTCAGCATGATTTCTGGCACACAAGCACTGTGCAGTATGTATTAGTTGTGGTGATCACCTTTCCCAGCAACCTCTGCTGACACTTCAGGGGGGAGCTAGTGCTCTCTGGTCAGATTCTGTATTCCCCACCATCACAAGTTACATTTCTCATTGCTGAGGCTAGTTCCTGTTGATAGGAAGAAGGCAAAATAAGACATCAGCATTAAAAATGAACAAATCAGCTCTGGCTGGTGTGACTCAGTGGATTGAGTGCTTGCCTGCAAACCAACTGGTCGCCAGTTCGATTCCTACTCAGGGCACCTGCATATAGGTTGCTGGTCGGGCCCATGAGAGGCAACCACAGATTAATGTTTCCCTTTCCCTTCTCCTCTCTCTAAAATAAATAAATAAATACATACATACATTTTAAACATGAACACCACCCCCCCCACACACACACACACACGCAGCTAGTGGCACAGTGGATAAGGCATCAGCCTGCGAACCCAAAGGTCGCTGGTTCGATTCCCCAGCTAGGGCACATAACCAGGTTGCAAGCCAGGTCTGTACCTGGAGGCAGGTGAAAGGCAACCATCCATTGACGTCTTGCTCCCTTTCTTTCTCCCTCTCTGCCCTTCCTTCTCTCTAAAAATAATGAATAAAATCTTTTAAAAAACCCACAATGAAATACCACTTTAGAACAACTTAGATGGCTGTAATAATAATTTTTAAATATACAATAACAAGTGTTGGTAAGAATGTGAAGAAATTGGAATCTTTGCTAGTGGGAATGTAAAATGGTCAAGCATCTTTGGAAAAGAGTCTGGCTGTTTCTCAAAAAGTTAAACATTGAGTTTCCATATGACCCAAAATTCTACTCCTGAGAATAACAAACAAATTAAAATGTATGTCCACACAAAAATTTGTATACTACTAGTCATAGAAGCATTTCATAATAGCCAAAAGGTGAAAACAATCTAATTGTATATTAACTGAGTACAAATAAAGTGTGATGTATCCATATAATCATACAATAAAATACTATTCTTTAATAAAAAGAAATTGAGTACTTGTATCTATACAGGTTAGTATGCATGCATATATTACCTAGCTCTGTTAGCTGACGAGAAGGCCTAGAAGCAATGATATCCCAATAGCAATGAGCACATCTAGTGTCTAGACCTTAGTTAGTTTCTAATATAATTTTTCAATAAGAGGAACCAGGGCTCTTTGTGAAAATGGCTGATTCTAGGACTGGAGCCAGAAATGAGTCTGGAGAATCCTGTAGTGCCAGAAATATTAGAAGGTAAGAAAGAAGACAAGGAAGGATAGAAGGAAGGAAGGATGGCCCACAATTATGAGGTATGTCAAAGGGACACAGGGGTCAACTAAAAGCACTCCAATGCCCAAATCTGGAACAATTTGAGCAACAAAATATATAAAGTAATGTGGGATTATAACCCAAAGTACACAATAAGCAACCATGCATTCACATGGATAGAAATAAATAATTAAGTAAAGACATATGTGAGGGGAGGAGAAGAGACAAAAGTTCTGTACAGAAGAAATAAATGTAAATAATTTATGTAAATAGTCTAGTTTCAGGGAGGTGGGGTGTAACTCCCCTCCCCTTGAGTGTAGGCTACCCATCGTGACTACCTTCTGAAGAGAATAGCAGGGAAAGAGGAAAACACATAATTTTTGCAGTGAAGAAACTTGACAAATGCTATTTTAACAATGTCAACATCAACAGTGATCAGTCATGTTGATAGTATGTACCATTGATAAGATGAAAATGGCACTTTTTCTTTGTAGTCTTCCTTCCCAAACCCATAATCAGTCTAGTCATGAGAAAAACATCAAACACATTTCAATTGAGGTATATTGTACCAAATATCTCACCAGCAACCCTCAAAACTATCAAGGTTATCAAACACAAAGGGAATCTGAGAAATGGTCACAGGCAAGAAGAGTAGGAGATATGACTACTAAATGTAATAATGGGTTCTCCTGGATAGGATCTTGGAGCTATAAAATGATGTTAGGGGAAAACTAAGAAAATCTAAACAAAGTATAGAGTTTATTTAGTAATAACATACTAATATTGGTTCATTAGTGTAACAATTGTACCATACTAATGAAAGATGATAATAATTGGGGGAAGTGGATATGGTAGTATATGGGAATGCTCTATAATTAAAGTCCCAATTTTTTGGTAAATATATAACTTCTAAGAAGTAAAGTTTATTTTTAAAAATGAAGTACTGATACATACTACAACATGGATGAAACTTGAAAATGTTATGCTAAGTTTAAAAAAAAGCACTCACAAAGTAACACATATTGTATAATTCCATTTATCTTGCCCAGAATAGACAAATCCATAGAGATAGGAAGTAGATTAGTGGTTGCCTAGGGGCTGAAGGAGTTGAGAAATAATGGGGAGTGGCTATAATTGGGTAAAGGGTTTCTTTCGGGAGGTGATTAAAATGTTCTAAAATCTCACCAGCCTGCGAATCCAAAGGTGGCTGGTTCAATTCCCAGCCAGGGCACATAACCAGGTTGCAAGCCAGGTCTCCAGCCAGATCCGTAGCTGGAGGCAGGTGAAAGGCAACCATACATGGATATCTCTCTCCCTCTCTGCCTCTCTCTCTTTCCATCTTTCTGAAAAATAATACATAAAAATTTTTAAAATAAATAAATAAACAAAATGTTCTAAAATCTTTGGCTATACGAAAAAAACATTGAGTTGCACATGTTACATGAATGGACTTTATGGTATTGAATTACACCGCAATAAATTAGCTATTGTAACAGAGGTGTTTGGGAGGCACCCTTCCAAGTGCTAGGGGTTGCTGCACATACCAGGCGCTACTTCAGACCCAAATGCATTGATCCTAACAGAAGCTGTTAGGGCAGGAGGCGCACTCAGAAATCATCCAGTTTAGCACCTTCATTTTACATAGAGGGAAACTGAGACCCAGAGGGGCACAAACAGGTCAAGGTCACACTTATTAACACCAGAACCAATGAACTAGAACTTGGGTATTCTGCCTTTCTGTTGAATGATTCCTTATAGCTATCTTCCAAGTTTCCTTTGATAAAGCTTATTATGTTTTTATCCACCTCCACCACAAATCTCTTCTAAGCAGAAGGGAGGGTAGATGGAAAATAGCAAACCATTACCAAAGGAACAACAAAATAGTCTTTTCAATTACTAAAAACCTAGATTCAATTTACAACTGGGTTCTTGTAATAGCTATGCTCAGAACTCATTTTAAAAGTGAGTACTTTGTCAAAAAAAAGACAATGCAAAAGATCGATGAAACTGAGAGCTGGGTCCTTTGAAAAGATAAACAAGATTGATAAACTTTTAACCAGACTGATCAGGAAAAAAAGAGAGGGGACCCCAATAAATAAAGTGACAACCGATACCACAGAAACACAAAGGATTATAACAAAATCGGACACTCTGGAAGAAATGGATAAATTCCTAGAATTATACAGACTTCCAAACTGAATCAAGAAGAAGCAGAAAATGTGAACAGACCAATTACTACCAGCAAAATCAAATCAGTAAAAAGAAACTCCAACAAACAAAAGTATTGTACCAAATTATTCCACAAGTGAATTTTACCAAACATTCAAAGAAGAATTAACACCAATCCTCTTAAAACAATTCTAAAAAAAAAAAAAAATCAAAGAGAAAAGGCTCCCGAGCTTACTTCATAAGGTTACCCTTACTTTGATTCCAAAACCAGACGAACATATTTTTTAATAAGAAAAACAATTATAAGCCAATAACACTAATAACATAGATGCAAAAATCCTCAACAAAATGTTAGCAAACCGAATTCAGCAATGCATTAAAAAGATTATACTCCATAATCAAGTGGGATTTATTCTTGGGAAGCAAGGTTGGTTTAATATTCACAAATCAATTAAAGTGATATATCATATAAACAAAATGAAGGATAAAAAGCATATGATCATATTGATAGATGCAGAAAAAGTATTTGACAAAATTCAGTACCTATTTATAATAAAAACTCTCAGCAAAATGAAAATAGAGGGAACACATCTCAATACAGTAAAGACCACATATGGCAACTCCACAGTTAACATTATGTTCAGTGGGGGGAAAGTTAAAAGCATTTTCTTTAACATGAGGAACAAGACAAGGTTGTCCATTTTCAACACTCTCATTCAACATAGTACTGGAGGTCCTAGATACAGCAATAAAAGAAGAAAAAGGAAAGGAAAAGTCACCCAAATTGGAAAGGAAGAAATAAAACTGTCATTATTTGCAGATGACATGATACTATATAAATAACCTTAAAAATTCCACCAAAAAACTGCTAGAACTGATAAATGAGTTCAGCAAAGTAGCAGGATAAAAAATAAATATTCAGAAGTTGGTTGTACTTTTATACACCAATACTGAAATACCAGAAAGAGAAATTACCACTGCCTCAAAAAATTAAATAAACAGGAATAAATTAACCCAAGGGTGTAAAAGACCTGTACTCAAAAAACTGTAAGATGCTGAAGAAAGAAATCAAAGAAGATACAAATATATGGAAGCATATATAACCCTCATGGATAGGAAGAATTAACATCATTAAAATGTCCATACGACACTAAGTAATCTGTAGATTCAATGTAATCTCTATCAAAATACCAATGGCATTGTGCACAGAAATAGAACAAACAATCTAAAAATTTATAAGGAACCACAAAAGAACCCAAATAGCCAGAGCAATTTTGAGAAAGAAGAACAAAGTTGGAGATATCATGCTACCTAATCGTAGACTATACTACAAAGCTGGAGTGGTCAAAATAGTATGATACTTGCATAAAAACAGATATGCCAAACAACAGAACAGAATAGAGTGCACCAAAATAGTCCCACACCTACATGGTCAATTATTATATGACAAAGAAGGTGGGAATATACAACAGGGTAAAGACAATCTATTAAATAAATGGTGTTGGAAAAATTAGACAGATGCATGCAAAAAATGAAACTAGACCACCTTCTTACACCATATACAAGAATAAACTCAAAATGGATTAAAGCCTTAAGTGTAAGACTCAAAACCACATAACTCCTAGAAGAAAACGTAGATAGTAAACTCTCTGACAATGTTCTTAGAAATATTTTTCTGATCTATTTTCTAGAACAAGGGAGACAAAACACACAAAAAATAAACAGCATCAGACTAAAATGTTCTTGCACAGCAAAGGAAACCATCAACAAAATAAAAAAGACAACCCCCTGAGTTGTAGAACATTTTTACCAATGGTACATTTGAAAAGGGATTAATATTCAAAATGTATAAAGAACTTATGACTCAGCACCAAAAAAAAAAAAAAAAAAAAAATCCCCCAACAATCCAATTTTAAAAATGGGCAGAAGATCTGAAGACACTTCTCCAAAAAGGACACATAGATGGTCAATAGACACATAAAAAGATATTTAACATCATTAATAATCAGAAAAAGGTGAATTAAAACCACAATGAAATATCATCTCACATTTGTCAAAATGGCTATCATCAATAAATCCACAAACAACAAGTGTTGACAAAGATGTGGAGAAAGGGAGCCCACATGCATTGTTGGTAAAATTTCAGATTGATGCAGCTACTGTGGAAAATGGTATGGAGGTTCCTCAAAAAATTAAAAATAGATTTACCTTATGACCCAACATTTCGACCCTGGATATATATTTGAAGAAATCTAAAAGAGTAATTTGAAAAGATGTATGCACCTCTTATGTTCATTGAATGTTATTTATAATAGTTAAGCTATGGAAGCAAATTAAGTACCCATAACTAGAGGACTGGATAAAGAGGTAGTACCTATATACAATAAAATAGCACTCAGCCATAAAAAAATGAAATCTTACCATCTGTGACAACATGGATGTACCTAAAGTGTTTTATGCTAAGTGAAATAAATCAGAAAGAGAAAAACAAAAACTATGTGATTTCACTTATATGTGAAATCTGTAGAACAAAATAAATGAACAAACAAAGCAGAAACAGACTCATAGATACAGAAAACAAACTGAGGGGTGCCAGATGACAGGGTGAGGGGTGAAAAAAGTGAAGAGATTAGGAACTATAAATTGATAGTTACAAAATAGCTATGATGATGTAAAGTACAGCACAGGGAATCTAGACAATAATATTGTATAGTGCCAGGTGGGTACTAGATTTATTGGGACAATCACTTAATTCATAAGTTATATAAATGTCTAACTACTATGCTGTACACCTGAACTTCATATAATATTAAATGTCAACTGCAATTGAAAAATTTTTTAAAAGAAAATTGAATTAAATATAATCTATTTAAGGTCACCCAATCTTTTAGACTGCACATACTTCTAGCAAAGGAGTAACTACGACTTCTAATTTTTCCAGTCCAGTTTACCAGGAAATGCCAAGAGAATAAAGCTTCCTCTCTAACAACAACAAAAAAAAAGTGAGTCCTTTGTGTTTTAAAGAAATCTTCATTGACAACAAAAGTAATTAAGAGCTTCTTTATCTTTAAAATGTTTTTATTTTTATTGTTTATGCTGTTAAAGTTGTTCCTACTTTTTATCCCTTTCCCCACCTCTACCCAGCTGCACCCATTTCCTTCCCCAAGCCATGTGCTTATTTATTTTTTAAAATATGTTATACTTTATGGAAATGTCAACAAAATATATCAGGAGTTTAAATTACTATGTATACTTTACTTTTAGATTTTATTAATATGCTTTTATATGTGGCTCTTGGAAATCCCTAATAAGCAAAAAACATATGTATAATACTAACTAGACATTACTGAAAACAATTGCTGACCTTTAGTTTTTATTTAAATGTAAAACCATCAGGGACTCTTGAAATGTGTTTGAAAAGCTTTGCCGAAGTCCACGATCTATATTTTCCATAAAGATTTTAAAGCATTCTATGTGTCAGGAAGTGTGCTTTGATCTGAGGACAATAGGAAGTCACATAGGGTTGGACAGAGAAGGTCAATAGGGGACTCTGTCTTGAGACAGAATGACATGGGAGCCATTCTAGTATAGAGCCAGGATCTGTGAGAAGGCCAAAGAAGGGGTCTCCTGGAGAGGAGATCCTTTAAGCTCAACCTTACATAGTATGTAGGACTTTTATGGGAAGAGGATTGGTGGACATTTCAGGCTAATAGAACAGCATGAAAAAGATTCATTCATAGATCTTGGAGTCAAGGAATATCGTGCAGTTAAATAGCATGGCTGCAGAGAAAAGGGGTTGAGAAATGTTGTGGGAGATGAGGCTGGATTGGTAGAAAAGGTCCTACCCATAGTCCTTAAGTCACACACTAAGGTGTTACACCTTCACCCTGTACTCAATGGGAACCATGAAAGGATTTTGGTCAGTGATTGATCAAAATCTAGCTGCCTGCACTATGAAGGATAAATTGGACCAAGAAGAGCCTGGAAGCAGGGGGATGGGTCAAGAGGCTGTTTCATTTGGTTCAGGCAAGCAGGAAAGCCCTGATTAAGTGAAGTGACAGTGAAAATGAGAAGTGGTAGAATTGAGAGATAGAAATCTCTGTTTCACCTTCTATGAGGGTGCATAGAGAGGGATGTAGCATTAACAGACATAGAGGACACAAGAAAAGGAGCCTACATTCTTACACGTTAAAGGTGAAGAGAATGGATTTTTAAATGTGATTTCAGTTTGGTACTAAATAATTCTGTATGTAATCACAGTCATACATATGCACACATCACTTTTGTTCAAATGAGTTGTTGCTCCATCAAATTTAATGTGATTTTGGGTTCTCAGATCGGTGCCTCATCCACTGTGCCACCAGCCAGGGCTTTAATGTGATTTTGAATGTAATGAAAGCCAATTTCATCTACTACCATTGCTCAGTTGAAAAAGGACTCTATTTGTTGCTTTATTGACTGTTCAATTGAAACACCATGGATTATTTGCAAGTACAAAACTTGAAACACCCAGAATTCCACTCTGTTCTAAAAAGACCTCTCAGGCACTTTTGAACTGTAAGATTTTTTTTTTTCTGAGTATCTATTCACAAGAACAGAATATCTGCAATGTCTAAAGCCCCAAGCAGTTTGGTAAAATTGGAAAGGTAACAAACTTCTGTGCTCACACCCTGGGCAGGATAGTGGTGTCAACACCTCCAGCAAAACTGATAGAGCTGTCTTTCAGTCTGTCTGCAGGCTCTGTTTACATTCTGCAGGTTTGCCAGAAACACCCTCACCACCGCCAACCCCGGAAAAAGATTTCTGCATCAACTTAACATCTTTTACACTATCCATATAGTGCATTTCTTCCCATAGCAAGCTCTCCTACTTTGTTACTTTATAGGACTCATGTGCAAAGAATACATTGGGCTGGGTGTGTAAACTCTACGTGAACTCTGGAGATGCCGCCAATACTTACAAGTAGGAGACATCAGCAACAGATTTGCCGGGCATTCTTTCAACTGCAACTTGTCCCCCTCGGACAAGGCTGGGGTAAATCTGAACGGCAGAGGGGTTCACTAATGTTTGGAGTTATCGGTGAGGCAAAACTGGGATCCAAATATGGCTACAAAGCAAAGGCAAAGTGTTTTAGAATGGGAGGTAACTGTTCGGAAGAAGACATACATAAACAAAACACACACACACACACACATGTAAATGAAATACATACACCCACACACACACCCAACACTTGTCTGATGGTAAAGGGCAGCCACTTAACTAACTGTTGAACATCTCCAGGGTTCCAGTCTTGGTCTTTTCACTTCTTCAGCTGCTTCTACATTGAAATTCCCCAAAAGTCCAGTCCATATGGTTTTGTGGAGCCTCAGACCCTTGGATCCAACTGGCACTTGAATATTTTTGGTATGTCCCACAGGCCTCCAAACTTTGACTGGACCAAACTAGCGTATCACTTTCCTCACCAAAGCAACACCTTCCACCTCATTTAAACATCATCCATGTCTGCCTACACATTTGTTTCCCCCTCACATGCCAACCCAACTTCCTACCATTTCCAGAATCCACCTATTCTTTATTCCCATTGCCTTAGCTGGGGCTGGTGTTCTTTATCTATTGCTGTGTAAGAAGTTACCCCAAATGCTGACAACATAAAACAACAGTTATTTATTACCTTACCTTTTCTGTGGGCTAGGAAGCCAGGCCTGGCTTAGCCAGATCGGGGTCTCTCACAAGGCTGCAGTCAAGGGTTTGGCTGGGAGTACAGTTGTCTCAATGCTCCACTGTGATAGGATCTGCTTCCAAGGTCACCGATGTGACTTTTGACCTACCTCAGAAGACCCACTTCCCAGTTTGCTCAAGTGGCTGTGAACAGGCCTCTGGTTTTAGCTGGCTTTTGACCAGACATATCCCTTGTTTACCATTTGGACCTTTCCAGAAGGCAGGTCACAACATGGCAGCTGGCTTTGAAAGTCAGTCCCTTCATAATTTAATCTTGGAAGTGACATTCCATCACCCTTGCCGTATTTTGTTCTTAAGCGGGAGACATTGTGTCCAACCTGCACTCAAGGGGAGGGGACTCCACAAGGGCATGAATATATCATATATGCCATATATCAGGAGGTGGAGATCACTGTCCACCAGAGGGCCCTTGTCCTTTATCTGGAATATAACTAATGCCCTAGTGTCCTCACGGGCCTCCAGGTCTCCAGTCTTCCAACTACAAATCATCTTCCATACTGAGAACTGAGTGATATTCCTGCAAAAAAAAAATCTGCTTACACAATTGCACTCCTAGAAAACCCTTGTTGAAACCTTTGCTGCCCACAGGACACAAGGCCATCCATAACCTGTTCTTGGCTTCTTAGCTCTCTGGCCTCATTTCCTACCACCACACACCTCCCTACAGCCATGCCAAATTTTTCTCATGGTTCTCAGAAAGGAGCCAGGTTCTTTTCGGCCCTTCTACAACTTCAGATGATTCAGGAGAACTTGTCTTCCTCTCCTTCCCTGGTCTTATTTTCTGTTCCTCATCCTTCAGAACACAACTTCAGAGATACCTCTACTGAGATGTCTGTACTGACTCTCCCTACCTTCATGTTGTTCCTCAGTTTCTTTGGATGTAGCTCTTATCTGAGGAACTTACGCAGTGCCCAGCACATCCTATGAGGCACCTGAGGAAGGTTTGTCATCTTCTTAAATAAAATCAAATAATGCTAGAGGCTGTAAAAGAAAAAACCTTTTTTTTTTTTAAAGGAGTTTATTTATTATTTTCAGGGAGAGGGAAGGGGAGAGAGGCAGAGAGGGTGAGAGAGACATCAATGTATGGTTGCCTTTCACCTGCCTCCAACCACGGACCTGGCTGGAGACCTGGCTTGCAACTTAATTATATGCCCTGGCTGGGAATCGAACTAGCGACCTTTGGGTTTGCAGGCTGGCACCTTATCCACTGTGCCACCAGGGCTCAAAAAAAAATTTTTTTTTTAATGAGAAAAGAAAACAAGAGCATAGATCACTGAACTTCAATGAGGCCGGACCTGCAGGGCCTGAGAAGAGAAAGGAGAGGAATGGTTCAAGGTTGTACTGCTGGTCAGGAGCAGAGCTGAAACCACTAAGTAGTTTAGTCAGACCTGCCTCACACCAACTCAGGAGGTCTTTCTACTCCTATCAAACTACCGCACTGCTTCTCTGTTCCCTGTCGCCCCCCCTCCCCCTATCCCTAATCTATCATTTTCCGAAGGTGGGAAAGACAGAAGCTTAACTCTGTAGGTGATGCCTCCCTGTTCCTTTATGGGTCTACCTAGGTCGTAGTGTGCTGTCTCCAGCTTGTGTGAACATGAACTTTCTTTGTGGTAAGGTGGTGAGAATCACATTCTAATCTTGGGGAAGGAAAACTGAAGAAATTACATCCACTTTTCTGGATTTTGTTATAGCACTGCAGGTATTTGCAGGGTTTACGGGTCCCCGAGAACCATTCTTGGCCCTCCTGCGGTAGGTGCATTTTCTGTAGGTCCACCCAGAACTCTCTTTCTGGGCACGTGGAGTTCCCCTTCCATTTCCAGGGCTTCAGGAACATCCAGGATGTTCATAAAAAGAAAAGTACGGGCAACAGAAGGTTCTTCTTTTCCTTTTCTACTGAATAAATCCTTAACATACCAAAAAGAGCTGTCCAGAGATAACAAGGCCTTGCAGCATGTGCTGCCTGAGTAGCTGCAGCAGCAATGGCAAGTCCAGTGACAGTCCAGTCCCTGAAATCAGCGGGAACGAGGAATCTGACAGGAGGTGCTGAGGAGGAGTAGCTGCAATGGCTCAAGAGGTGCTGATGGGGGGTGGGCCGTGGCAGGGCAGCTGGTTGTGATTTCAAATCCTAAAGATACCGCTAGGGCCTTGCTAGATAGAGTGAACTTTCGGCGGACACAGAAGAGAATCAGGACTCAAACTAGAAAGCCGGCAAGTAAGCCCTTCCGAGCTTGGGTATTATAATCAGGTAGACTTCAAATCACAGCTCTGCCCAACTTCTATATATATTAGCTGACTTTACTTGAACGTGTTTGTTAACCTCAGAAACTTCTGTGATTCTGTAAAATGGAAATGAAAGTAGTAGCTCTAAGTTTATATAGGATGGATGTTTATAAAAGCTTCTCGTTCAGTAGGGGGGAATATTACCTTTATTATTCCAGACCTGGGAGAACCCAAACTGCCTACATTCCAAATGAACATTAGCCTGTGACTGCTAATATATCAACCTAGTATATGTACTTATATTCTGAAGTGGTTTCTGTAATTTTGTAAGCCTTTTGTGGCCCTTATGCATGACTTTGACCTTTCTATTCTTCAGTTTCCTCATCTGTAAAATGCTGACTGTAACAGCACATACCTCGGAATTGTGTGTAACCATCTACCCCAATTTTGGTTCCAATACCAAGACTGATGATGCCAAACACACACCAAGAAGGTATGAAAGGTTGATTAGCCCTGGCTGGTGTGGCCCAGTGGATTGAGCACCAGCCTGTGAACCAAAGGGTCACCAGTAGATGTATCTCACTCATTGATGTTTCTCTCCCTCTCTTTCTCCTCTCTTCTTCTCTCTCTAAAAATAAATAAACAAAACCTTTAGAAAAAGAAAAAGAAAGGTTTATTAATGACTTATGCAGTTTTTCTGGGAAGAACACCAGGGGCTTCCCTAGCTGGTCCAAAATTGCTTTACAGAGCAAGGAAGGGTAACTGGGGCAGCGGTTTTATTATGGTTGCGGGGGGCAGAGGTGAGGGTTCCCATACATGGTCAAGGATGTGTATGGTTTGAATCTCCTGCCAGCACAAAAGGAGGGGGCACCCAAGCTTTCTTATCAGCTTGCCCAAATGTGGGGAACAATGGGATGGGTGAGGCTTAAAACCTGCCATAGTCAAGCATCAAAAAATGGAGTCAGACTCCTTATTACCTATTGTTATCTCAATAAATGAGATAACCCACATAAAAAACTCAATGAACAGCAACTGTTATTACTTAAAACACAAATCTGGTTAGAGTCATTGGCCTGCTCTCTTGTACATGTGTCATTCCTTACATTGGGAAAGAGTAATTAACAGGCCATTGGGTAACCTGATCATCAGTCTGCTCTTTATTAGTCCTTGTGAACTTAGCTTAATCAGTTCTATTCTGGGCCTCAGGTGTCAAGTGAGGGGATGGGACCAGATGATCTCTAAGGCCCACTGTGGGTCCAACAGGGTCTGAAAGACATGCTGGTTGACTCACTCATTAAGTGGTATCACTACAGAATGAAGAACCACTTGGTTTCTTTTCCAGCCCACTTTTTACCATGTTCCAGATTTTGTTATACTCCATGCTATCAGTACCTTTAAGACAGGTTTATAAAGAGGTGAACCAAACATGGAGATTGACAAAACTAGCTCTAGCTTAAGTCTCAACAGAGTAACTATAGTTCCATGACTTTTCTGCAGTCTAAAAAATAAATAGCTATATACCTTGTCTGAAAGAACTCGAATTGCACTATTCTTACAAAGCACATTTCTTTTGGTCTTTATTGTAAAAACATGTCCACCAAAAAATAATTCTCTTGAAATAAAAAAGGATGGGAAAGAAATGTCCTAGAGATATACAGAACTTTAAAAAGCCATTCCCAGAAAGTGGAAGTTCATATCTCACCTATATTAATGACTACTTCCATCCAGAGAATGTTTTCCCTGGTGAGTAAACTAGCACTACCATGTCTAAAGGGGATACTGGTTTGTAGGGACAAGACTCAGAACTATAGCAAGCCTTTGATAGACATTTCTCAAAGACAAAAGAGGTTGAAAGACTATTTCCTAGGGGATTGAAACATGTTTACTCAGAGCAATTCCTGATGTCTAAACTCTTAGATGTCCCTCAGCTCAGCCACACAGAACATTCTTGTTGACAGTGAGTTTCAATCTACTTTTGGTCACTTTCTTTAAAAGCTTGTCAGCACTCCAACTGCAATTCATTTGGGGAGGATGGAAGGGCCTAGACTATGAAAGAGCACAGCAGACTAGGAGGTAAGCCACCCCCAGGACGGCACTGCATGAGATTGCACTTGTTGAAAAAGGATGACCATGTTTACCTTTGTCAGGCTCACTCTGCACCCTTTGGATCTGGGAATGTCTCAGGGTATCTCTGTGCCCTTTTTGGTAGATAATGTACACCATTTAGTTCTCCATCTTTTCTACTGAATTGTGCACCTGATATATATATATATATATATATATATATATATATATATATACACACACACACACACACACACACACACATACACACAAATTCATATATCTATATATATATACACATTCATATATCTATATAGATTTGTAGATGAAGGTCCTGTAGAAGATACTCTATTATAGCTACACATTGAGGAATGTCATATGTTATGTGCCATGGAGTACTGGGTCACATCCATGTGACATTTGAGTATCCTCTTCAGGGTCCCAGCCAATTGGATGACTAGCTTGAGTCATCCACTCAAGCTAGTCATCACTTGAGATGAACAAATCACTACCATATGGGGCAATGTCCCCTATTTTGAAAGCTCTTACTATTAATCTGCATTGCACTTTCCATCCATTCCTTCTAGATGCGACATACAGAGTTGACTCCCCATTTGTTCTAGAGCAGCCTGGTACTTTAATGCTGTTAATCTCCAGGCTAATCACTCTCGTTGTCTCCCAGCTTTTTCTCATTTGGATATTTCTAGGTGCCCTTTAACACTCTAATGTCTTCCTTCAGAAAAAAGGATATATAGTATATATGTTTTCATCCATTAGCCCAGTGTAGCTACTAGAACTGAACACACTAGTCATCTTTGGTGGGGTCTGACTAGCACAGATTAGTGTAGAATTCATTTCCCTGCTTGAGGAAGCAAGTTTCACCATCTCAGAAGTTCATGGACAGGCACATTTCATTGTTGACTCACCTTAAATTTCATATTATTTAATTTAGCTACTCAGTCCAGCTTCATTGTCAGGTCCTGATTCTGTCACCCCACATAGCCTTCTCAAATGTCTGTCTTCCTTGTGGAGGTACCTTGGCCCATATAGAGAGGATATTTACTTATCACATGTTTGATATATATTTATTGTATATAGGGAGTGTTCTAAGAACCCATCTGTATCAATGTACCAGCTGGTGTTGTTGTGAGAGGCTGTGTTTGGCTTCAGTGAATTTTCTTGAAGATGCTTTCAATGAATTTGCACATTTCATGGTGGTGATTTATAAGTGCACCTGCCCACACTGCACTGAGTGTTCAACAGTTAAAAAAATGTTTTTAAATTTATTTACTTTTCGAGAGAGGGGAATGGAAAGAGAAAGAGAGGGAGAGAAACATCAATCGGCTGTCTCTTACATGCCCTCAACTGGGGGCCTGACCTGAAGCCCAGACATGTGCCCTGACTGGGAATCAAACTAGAAACCCCTTGGTTCACAGGCAGGTGCTGAATCTACGGAGTCACACCAGCCCGGGTGAGCATTCAGCAGTTTTTTACTAAAAATGTCATGACTCCCATGCCCCATCCTCCCTATTCACTCAATCTCACCCCAAGTGCCATTTTTGTTTCCCCAAATGACAAAAGCCCTCAAAGGGAAACATTTTGCCCATGTGGAAGAAGTGAAAAAAAAATGGCAGAAGCACTAAAAGGCATCAACATTAACAAGTTAAAAAACTATTTTTTGAGCAGTGGGAAAAAACATCTCGATAAGTATATTACATCAAATGGAGAGTACATTGAAGGTGACTGAAGTTTAGGCATGTAAGAATAAATACACATTTTTTAGAAATAAATTCCAGGTTTTTTTTTTTGGTTCATCACTGGGATTACATATATATTACACTGGATTGACATTTAGAATTAAAGAATCAAAGAAAGCTAAATCTGGTCACTGAGTAAGTACCAATGCAAATTTTTATTTCCTCCATTTGCGTAATGGTAATAAAGGGAACATTAATTTCTAGTCGTGTTCATCTTCTAACCTTGTGCATTTATATAAGCTACTTTTGGACACAGGACCCAGGGTTTCAGCAAGCACGCTAACCCAAAGGAATCATGTCAGACCTAAAGCAACGAAATGTGGACAGTAAGGGCTGCACACCACTGAGGCAGGCTCTGGAGGCACTCTTGGAAGTTCTTTTCAGGGAAGAATTCTTTTTTTTTTTTTTTTTTAAGATTTTATTTATTATTTCCAGAAGGAGAGGAAGGGAGAGAGGCAGAGAGGGAGAGAAACATCAATGTATGGTTGCCTTTCACCTGCCTCCAGCTACAGACCTGGCTGGAAACCTGGCTTGCAACCTGGTTATGTGCCCTGGCTGGGGAATCGAACCTGCGACCTTTGGGTTCTCAGGCCAGCACCTTATCCACTGTGCTACTAGCCAGGGCAGGGAAGAATTCTAAAACAAAGGAAAAAGTTGACTTTTTACATTGATAGACCTAAACCTGAGAGAGCTGCTAAGAAATATCCAGCAAAAAATAATTCCAACACAGCATCGCTTTTAAGCCACGACTCCCCACAGACACCTAGTTCAGATTCACTAGCTGTCTTGATAACTCAGGGCCGGGTTGAAATCAAGATATAGTTGCTTTCCAGAGATGATGGTTTTGAAATCTTGAAAGTTTATGGGACTCCCAAGGGCTATTAAATAGAACAACATACAACATTTTTGGTCCCAAATAAGCAACATCCTCCAAGTTTCAGCTAATAGGGAAACTATTTGCTAAAACTGTTGTTTCTCAGCGACATCTTTCGAATCTATCGGTAGCTGCCAAGCTCCAAGAGCTTCTACTCTTGTGATTCACTGACCATGGAATTTATTCCGTTTTCTTCACTTGTATATAAACAGGTAGGAGTATTTAGTTGTGAAGAGATTAAACGTAAGCGCTTAAGCGATTTAAACCACTGGGAATGGGCTTAAATATCTGTGAGCAATACATACGCAGTGGTCTATTCCAGGTCTTCTGCCCTCACTATGTGCACCCTCCCCGTTTGAACCCACCCTGTGTGTACCCTCCCTGTTTGACCCTCCCTATGTATACCCGCCTGAGGGCAATGAGGAACCTTACCTTTCAGCTTTGTTTGATCAAGGCACTTCGCTCAATGGTAGCCCCAGGATATTTTAGACCGTACAAAGCACCACTCTGGATACCTACATGGGGGGAGGGAAGGAATAGAATGACGATGCTGTGGCTGGAAAAAGGAGTTTTCTTTACACCTCATAGCTTCCATAAGCTAACCTGCCACCCCTCCTCCCTTCCTTCTGTTTAGTTCTGTTGACTCACAGGGCAGGGAGAGGGTGTTTGCTCCAAGCCATTCCTTGCAGCAACCTTATCAGTGGTTCCTTTTGTTCTCTCCCATCCTTCCCATTTCCTAGTATTTTAGATCCCTCTAAGGTAAATTGTTTTTTAGTCTCTGTGGAGATGTGAATTATCCCCCTTGCCTTCATGCAATTCCTCCTCTGTGCTTGTTTTTAACATGGCCTTCAAGCTAAGCATGGTTTTTACATTTTTAAGTGGTTGATAACACAAATGAAAAAAAAAATTCATGGCCATGAAATTTATAGGAAATTCAGCCTTCAGTGTTCATAAAGTTTTATTGAAACACATGTACACTACATTCATTTAAGTATTTATTGTCCGTGGCTGCTTTTGTACTAAAAGAGCACAGTTGAATTTTCTTTAACCCATGGTTTGTTTTAAAATATGTTAGTGTCTTAATATTTAGGGATTTTCAGACGCTCTTTCCCTCATTTACTTTACCTAAATTTAATTCTCTGTGGTCAGAGAACAGACTTTTTATGACTTGATTCCTTCTAAATGTATTGAGACTTGTTTTATGATCCAGACTACAATCTATCCTGGTTCATGTTTCATCTGTACAAATGTGTATTCTATTGTCACCCAGTCAAGTGGTCCATAAGGTCAGCTGGTCAAGCTCATCCTGACTACATCCTTGCAATTTTCTTTTTCCTTTTTAAAATTATTTATTATTATTATTAGAGAGAGGGGAAGGGAGAGAGGCAGAGAGGGAGAGAGACATCAATGGATGGTTGCCTTTCACCTGCCTCCAGCTATGCACATGGCTGGAGACCTGGCTTGCAACCTGATTATGTGCCCTGACTGGGGAATTGAACCAGAGACCTTTGGGTTCGCAGGCTGGCTCTTTTTCTTTTTTTTTTTTTAGTGTATTCTTTTTTGCAAGTATATTTTATTGATTATGCTGTTATAGTTGTCCCAAATTCTTTTCTTTGCTCCCCTCCACCCAAGACCCTCCATTTCCTCCCACAGTCCCACCCCCTCTTAGTTCATGTCTATGGATTGTGCATATAACTTCTCTGATTTCACTCTTTCCTATATTATTTTTAATTTCCCCCTGTCTATCTTGTACCCCCCAATTACATTTCCTAATCCCAGCACCATTTCCCTGTTTCACCCCCTTCCCTCTTCCAGCTGATAACCCTCCCAAAGATCTCCATACTTATGATTCTGTTTCTATTCTGGTTATTTGCTTAGTTTATTTTTATTTTTTATTTTTTAGGTTCTATTTTTTTGTTTAAGATTTTATTTCATTATTTTTAGAATGAGGGGAAGGGAGAGAGGCAGAGAGGGAGAGAGACATCAATGTATGGTTGCGTTTCACCTGCCTCCAGCCACAGACCTGGCTGGAGACCTGGTTTGCAACCTGGTTATGTGCCCTGGCTGGGGAATCGAACCTGCAACCTTTGGGTTCGCAGGCCGGCGCCTTAACCACTATGCTACCAGCCAGGGCAGGTTCTATTGTTAATAGTTGGGAGTTTGTTGTCTTTTTAGTGTTCATAGTTTTGATCCTCTTTTTCTTAAATAAGTCCCTTTAACATTTCATATAATAATGGCTTGGTGAGGATGAACTTCAGCTTTACCTTGTCTAGGAAGCACTTTACCTGCCTTTCCATTCTAAATGATAGCTTTGCTGGATAGGGTAATCCAGGTTGTAGGTTTTTGCTTTTCATCACTTTGAATATTTCTTGTCAGTCCCTTTTGCTTGCAAAGTTTCTTTTGAAAAATAAGCTGATAGTCTTATAGACACCCTTTTGTAGGTAAGTCTCTTCTTTTCTCTTGCTGCTTTTAAGATTTTTCTCTTTACCTTTCATCTTTGGCATTTTAATTATGATGTGTCTTGGTGTGATCTGTCTTGGATCTAGCTTGTTTGGCAATCTCTGTGTTTCCTGGACTTGTATGTCTATTTCCTTCACCACTTTTGGGAAGTTCAAGATTGGAAATCCTACCCATTTTTAAAGCTAAGGCAAAAAGAGCACACATTTCTGAACTGTACAGACTCTAGTTTAAATCATGGTCCTACCACTCATTGTTTGTGTGCTCTTAACATTAGTCACTTCACCTATCGGGGTTTCCAAGCCCTCATCTGTAAAATGGGCATAATCATAGTACCTGTCTCACATGTTCATTGTGGGATTGTGTGAGAAAGTATCAGAGAGCTAGAGACTTCTCATGTGGAATTTCAGAGGATGAGAATTACTTCCCACAAATTTTCTTATTATTTGGACAATTACCAAGGTGATAAAGGTTTTTGTCAGTTTCAATTTATTTTGCATACTTTTAAGATCCCTATGTATCTCCCCATACAGTCACCAGCAACTTAACCAAAAGGGATGTAGACTGGGTGTTAAAATGTCTGTGGAACAATAATTCAAGATAATATAAATAGAATTCATATAAAGAGTAGCTGGTTATTAATAGCATTCCCCCTTCTCTAGCCAACCCAAAGAATCAGAAATAATGGGTTTAATAAAAAAAAATGCAAGCATCACAAAGAACTAGATGAATGTGGTGGTTAGCTATTGTTTACTTTTCAGTCTGGCTTTTGCAGAGATATCCTGGCAACAAGTTATCCATTTCAACTTAGGTCACAGTGCATTTGAATGAAGGAAAAAACCCAACAAACAAGCAGAGACTGTTCAAGTGGGCTTTCAAAAGCCAGACTAATGAGAATTGCAGATAAAAGGTAGTAGCACTCTCTCTACTGAAAAAAAAAAAATTTTCCTCTCAAATACATCATCATTTTCTGGCCTCCAGGAAAGGTCTGTTCAGGGGAGCAGAGTGGGGGTACCTTAATCATGAAATTTAAAATCGGAAAAAAATGAGGCTGAATTCCATACTTCGTAGCTCACTGTCTACGTGATGTTGACTTAACCAGTGATACCTAGCTCCCTGTGTTGTAGCAACAGTTGCATGGACTGACATTGTTTAGAGGATAACACTCTATCTGACCTGAGGAGACTAGATGCTTGTCTCATTGCTGGAAAGCAGCTCTTTTAGCTTTCCAGTGTTTTCCTTTTATGAACACCTACTACTAATGTGATGGTCTTGCTTGGGTTTTCATATCTTCTTCTCAGCTCTTACGCCACGTACGACATTTTTGTTGTTTCTAGAATTGGTCTCTTCCTGAGAAAAATCATTGTGGATTCACGGATTGCAAAATAATGTGGATCCACAATTCCAGCCTGAAAGTCCATTGTCCTTAGTCAACTTCCAACCCCACTGACCTGGTCTAAGTCTCACCACTCAAATGCAAGCCCTGCACTGACTGCTGACTGCCTTGTCCCACACTCTCAATAGATGATTGCCTCCTTTCTCATAGGGAATAGCCTTCAGATGCCTGACCAGCCCTCACTCAATTGTTTCCACATTCATCTTTTCCTTATCATTTCCCTTTCAGAAGAACTATCTCTCTCCCCCCCCCCCCCCCCTTTTTTTTTTTTTTAACCTGGGCTTTGGATTTCAACCTTCCTGACTCCCTAGGGGTTTCTTTCCATCAGTTCCCCTCACCCCTTCTATATTTCAATCTCATGTTATCTATTGGAGCCTCTCCATAATCTTGGAAATAGGATCGCATTTCTCTTAGCACCACACCAACAAAGTCAAATCCTTCTCTCGACCCAACATCCACTATAGCAATTGCTCTAGCTGCCCCTCCTTCTACCGATGACCTTCTTAAAGCGTTGCCTGTGCTTATTGTCTCTGTATCCTCAGTTTTTCCGTGTTCCCTAATCCACTATCATATAAATTACACCCTCATCACTCCACAGAATTCATTCCCATTCAGGTAACAAATGAATTTCTTAGCGCACACAGTATTAGTTAAGATACAGTTTCTGTGGCTGTAACAGAAATCTGAGAGAAGAGTGGCTTAAACAAGCTGAAAGTTGATGTCTCTCTCGTGTAATTATCTGGAGGGAGGTAGCCCTGGGCCTGTAGAGTCACAGGACTCAATGAATTATCCAGGAACCCAGGTTCCTTCTACCATGATATTCTATCCTCCCTAGGACATTACCTTATCTCTTTGGTCAATGATGGCTCACCAGGTCCAGCCTGTGGGAAGGGCTAAAAAGGAAGGGTAAGGAATATCTTTTCCTTTTAAGGTAACAGTCCAGGTACTGCACATACCACATTCTAATGGTCAAAATTTGGTCTTAGGGCCACACACCTGATTCTTCAACAGAGGCCTGAAAGTAGCCTTTATTTGGGGTGACCATGTGTCTGGCTTAATATTCTGTTATTATGGAAAACACAGTGAAGAGATATTGCATAACAAATAGCAGTCTCTGCCACACTAACCATAAAAACATTTGACCTCAGCAAGCCCCATACCTCTTGCTAAGTGGCCCCAAACCCAGCATTAGCAGAAGCCAGCCTTGGTTCATATTTGCCCTCACCAGGGCTACTCCAAGCCCAGGACAAAAGTAGCCATCAGCAGTTTGATTTGTAGGTTATGCTAAGTGGCCCCTGGCAGAGCATAGGTGGTGGTTGATCTTGACCTGTGCCTTCTGGGAGGCCCCAGAACCAGTGCACACAGTGAACAGCTACAGATCATGATGGAGCACCACCACCTAGTCATCACCACAAGCAACACAGTCAAGGGGTAGGCTCAGAAGGTACCAGAGGCCTGCTGAAGGAAGTCCTGCTCTGTGGAGTGGCAATCTGCACAGTTGATTCTCCATGGCGGTTGGAGGTTGGTGGTCTGTGATCATATCTAGTTCTTGCAGCTGATCAACCCAGCTAAATCCCTCCCATTGATCTGCCAATAGCAATCAAAGATCAACTACAACAGAAGGATATACACAGCCCACGCTGTGGGCACACCTCCAGTGCCTTGTTTGGGTGAAAGGGGAGGCTGTGCCACAGGACCCTACAGGACACATACTATATTAGGCCATGCTACCAAGACATGGAGTCAAAGCAGCTCTACCTAATATATAGAAACAAATACAGGGAGGCTGCCGAACTGAGGAGACAAACAAACATGGCTCAAATGAAAGAGCAAAACCAAACTCCAGGAAAAGAACTAAACAAAATGGAGACAAGCAAGCCACTAGATGCAGAGTTCAAAAACACTGGTTATAAGGCTGCTCAAGGGACTTAGTGGGAACCTCAGCTGCATGAAAAAGAACCAGTCAGAAATGAAGGACAACACTAATTGAAATAAAGAACAATTTCCAGGGACTCGACAGTGGAGTGGATGAATCTGAGAATCAAATCAGCAATTTGGAATATAGGGAAGCAAAAAACACCCAATCAGAACAACAAAAATAGAAAATCCCCCCAAAATGAGGATAGTATAAGGAGCCTCTGAGATAACTTTGAGTGTACCAGCATTAGCATCACGGGGGTGCTGGAGAGAGAAGAGAGAGTGCAAGAAACTGAAAACCTACTTGGAAAAATAATGACAGAAAACTTCTGTAAGTTGGTGAAGGAAATAGGCATAGAAGTCCAGGAAGCACAGAGAGTCCCAAAGAAGATGAACCTAAACCACATACCTCTGAAGACCATCATATCTAAGTCACGGGCAGGATTGTTTTGAGTACCAAATGAGATGGTGTGTTTTTACAAAGATTACTTATTTATACCTTACATCATTCCAAAACAAAGTCATGGCAGCTCACAGAGATATTTCAACTTCAACAGGAGAAAAAAAAAAAAATAGATGAGAAAGCTGAGTCAGAGATAAAACAAGGGTGGGGAAGTAAACAAGGAATTGGAACTAAGAACCATATATGAAGTCTATTCCCTGGGGCAGTCAAGACTAATAAAATAATGTGACCATCCATGACACATGGAAGTGGCTGTCCCTCTCTGTTTGCCTCCTTTAACCCAATGCAGGTGGATAGGAGGCTCAGGCAGGGTTTAAAATGACACCAGCACCAGTCATGCCCCTCTCCTACCAAGACCCCCTATGCTTTTCAGCAGAAGTGCAGGGTTGTCCCTTTATGCCTGCCCTTTGCCCAGTAGTTCCTTGGCCTCTTCCCAACAGATCACAGTGACCAAATTCCTTTCCCATCTCTTCAAGATGCCTAGGGTGTTCCTTTAACATGTACATAGGCACTGCACATAACTGCTCTGATTGCACCAGTTCAATTTCAATTATTTTGCTAGTGGACTGAAGAAAAAAAAAGCCTCTTTCAAACATATACCCACCCTAGCTCAAGGGGATCCCCCAACTCAGGGAAAGTGTAGGCATTTGATGGGTGTTATGTTCTTAGGGATATGCTACACCTTAGATCAATCATCTGCACTTTGGAGCACCCAGATTGCCCCACTATCTTCAAGGCAATGATTCAAGGTCTGATCAAATATTTGAGCACCTACTATGTGCTAGTCAGTAAACTGAAGAGGGACAATGCAAAACATTAACAATAGTCCCTGACCTCCAGTTGCTCACAATTTAGGGTGTGGATTACAGAGTCATATTACAAAAATAGCTATAATTTATTAAATGCTTTCTATGTATCAGGTGCTATGCTTGGCTGTATTATCTCATATCATTCTAAAAGTAACACTAGAGATTATATACTAGTATTATTTCTAGTGTACAGATGTTGAAACTGAGAGGTTAGTTAGTAAATTTACCTAAGATCACGTATGTGGTGTTTCTAAGTCTGGTGTCCTAGCTCCATGCTTCTTTTCCTAACTATTGGGCTACATGGGGAAGGTTATGTCAAGTTCTTAACAGAGAGACTAAGTGTCCTTAGCATAAAGGGGAAAAGAGCAATTCTATATGGAGACATGGAAGTGGAGACAGTAGACATACCCTGGAGATCAAGTTTATTGGAGGAAGGATTTGATGTTAATTGGTTGGCTGGACTATGCAAAAGGCAGATATAAGGAAGAGCTCTCTTGGGGATGGGACTACACCTGGAAAGGTACAGAGGCAGGAAAATACAGGACATGTTTAGTGAAGTGGGTAGAGAGAAGGATGGAGCTAGAGTAGCAAGTAACAGCAATGTGGTTGGACAGGGGAATAGGGGCAAGATGTGGGGAGAGCGTGTCAGTAGGTTCTTTTTTTAAAAATTTTATTGTTGTTGTATTACATCCATCCCCTTTTTGCTCCCCTCTGTCCCCCTCCCCACCCCTCCATTCCCCGCAAAGTCAATCCCACCTGTTGTCCATGTCCATGGTTCCTTTATACTAGGTTCTTGTCTAAGCTGCTCCCCTTCCTTGCCTCTGCCTCCCCCCTCCCCCCAACCCCTTTCCCCTTGACCACTGAAGGCCTATTCACTGTATTCATATATTTGGTTCTGTTTTGCTTGTTGTTAGTTTTGCTCATTATTGTCCTGTAATGGGTGAGATCATATGATATTGGTCCTTCACTGACTGGCTTATTTCACTTAGCATAATACTCTCCAGTTCCATCCATGTTGTTGCAAAGGGTACAAGTTCCCTCTTTCTTTCTGCTATATAGAATTCCATTGTATAAATGTACCAAAGTTTTTTGATCCAATCATCCACTGATGGGCACTTAGGCTGTTTCCAGCACTTGGCTATTGTAAATAGTGCTGCTATGAACATAGGTGTGCATAGGTTCTTATGAATTGATGTTTCAGGATTCTTTGGGTATAGTCCAAGTAGTGGAATTGCTGGATCAAAAGGCAGTTCCATTTTTAGTTTTTTAAGGAAACCCCATACTGTTTTCCACAGTGGCTGCACCAGCCTGCATTTCCCACCAACAGTGCACGAGGGTTCCCTTTGCCCCACATCCTCGCCAACACTTGTTTGCTGATTTGTTGATGATTGCCATTCTGACAGGTGTGAGGTGGTATCTTAATGTAGTTTTAATTTGCATCTCTCTGATGACTAGTGATGTTGAGCATTCTTTCATATGCCTCTGGGCCTTTTGTATATCTTCCTCAGTGAGTTGTCTGTTCAGGTCCTTTGCCCATTTTTTAATTGGGCTGTCTGTCTCCCTGGTGTTGAGTCACATTAGTTCTTTATATATTTTGGAGATCAGATCCTTGTCTGAGGTATCATTGGCAATTATGTTTCCTCATACAGTTGGTTCCCTTTGAATTTTGCTGATATTTTCTTTAGCTGAACAGAAACTTTTCAATTTGATATAGTCCCATTTGTTGATTTGTTCTTTTATTTCCTTTGCCCTTGGTGGAGTATCAGTAAACATATTTCTGTGTAGGATATCCAAAAGTTTACTGCCTGTATTTTTCTCCAGGACCTTTATGGTGGCACTGCTTATGTTTAAATCCTTTATCCATCTTGAGTTTATTCTGGTGTATGGTGTAAGTTGGTGGTCTAGTTTTATCTTTTTGCATGTTGCTGTCCAGTTCTCCCAACACCACTTGTTGAAGAGACTGTTTTTACTCCATTGGATGCTCCTTCCCCCTTTGTCAAATATCAGTTGACCATAGAGTCCTGGGTTAATTTCTGGGCTCTCTATTCTGTTCCATCAGTAGGGTCTTGAATGCCCAAAGTTAATGAGGTTAACCCTAACTGGCATAGGCCTCAAAGAGGTCATGTGGCCCTGGCTAGCTAGCTCAGTTAGAGTGTCATCCTGATACATCAAGGTTGCAGCAGGTTCAATCCCTGGTCAGGGCACATACAAAAGACAACCAATGAATGCATAAGTAAGTGGAACAATAAAGTCATTTTTTTTTTCTCTCTTTCTCTCATCAATAAATTTTTTTTTAAAAAAGGACACTGGCCCTGGCTGGTGGCACCGTGTATATTGTGCCAGCCCGTGAACCCAAAGGTCGCTGGTTCGATTCCCTAATCAGGGCACATAACCAGGTTGCAAGCCAGGTCTCCAGCCAGGTCCATAGCTGGAGGCAGGCGAAAGGCAACCATACATTGATGTCTCTCTCCCTCTTAAGTAAATAAATAAAAGGACACTGGTTTGGCTCAATACCTTGCACTGACCATGCCCCTCTTGGCATCTGGACCTGTCCAGGTGGCTCACTACTTCAAGGTCTTTGTCCCGAGTGAACTCCTTCACCTTCTTTGGGAACCAGCTCTCGCCTCCAATGACAAGTACAGCTTCTCACATCCTGAGAGCTACCATCATTGTTCTTTGGAGTACCGCCTGACCACAGGGCACTCTAACTGCCTGGAATATGCCTGGTTCCACCACTTGACTGTTCCTACAGGGCAGGGCATGAGTGGTGTTCATCTCTGCATCGCTAGAGCCCAGCACACAGCAGGAATCAATATTCTGTTATGAAAGATTAAGAAAGCTGTGGGAGATTCTCACTCACCTTGATGACCTCTTTATCACGGCTCAAAACATTTAATACCACGAAAGGGGAACATAGCAATCTTCCCGCCTCCGCTCCTTCTGTGTTTTTGTGGTTAATAACATCTACAACAGTAAAACCCACTTCAACTTGATGAGCAGTTCCAGGCTTCTATTGTGCTGGAGGGATGCAAGCCGGGGGTGCGTGGTGAGGGACACAACGCTCATCCCAGCGGGCTCTGGGGGTCAGGTGCACACAGGCTGGGTAAAACATTAGGACTCTGCATGGTTACTCTCCTGCCCGCACCTTACAGCTGGCTCATATTTGGCATCCTGGCCTTGCCATGTTTATTCTCTCCTCTCCACCAGGCACCTAAGTGCTTCTTCTTGCACAGTGGCTGTTCAAGTGGTAGTGGGCAGATAGGGACATGGCTTCCCTCCCACACTTGTTCCAAACAACACAAAGGGAATCTGTTGGTAGTGACTCACTCTGTACTTTCCTTGACCCTCCTTTCCGGCTTTCTAATGCTTAAAAAAGAGGCCTAGAAAAATGTGTCTGGGGTTGGGGAGGTACTATTTCCCTTTTATTCTCCATTCTAAGGGGTAGGGTGCAAGGGCTGAGTAGAAAGTAGGAGAAAAGATGGTAAACAGGTAAAATCCAGTACTCCCTGGAAATCAGCAGGCCATTGTCTCCTTGCGTCTTTGCAGTAAATGTGCTAGGTTTAAAGTAGTCTCCCTATGTTAGAAGTAAGGAAACAGAGGCTTAGAATAGTGTAAGGCTACCAACTTGTAAGGAGGGAGTTAGGATCTGAACTCAAGTTACCAGGCTCCAGGATTGAGCTTCTAACCACCGGACCCTCTATTGGTCATAGGCACACAGTCATTTGATCCTTTCCATAGCACTCCAGGGTACTGCGAGGGAAGTGAAGTTCAGTGCCTCTCTTACCAACTTGTTCTAAGCAAGGAGAATGGTCTGCAGAAGATAATGAATTTCTACTCCAATTCTGGTCTTGCAGTTACTGCCCACTCTTTTCCTGCCCACCTTTCTCTGCCCACCCACTCATCAAGATTCTATTCCTGCTATACTGTACTTGACATTCCCCTTATTCTGTCCTTGGCAACCCCATGGCTACAATTCTGTAACTACCAATCTGTACTTCTCAATCCCTTTACCTTTGTCACCCAGTTCCCTAATGCCCCTCCATTCTGGCAACCAACAATCTGTCCTCTGAGTCTGTTTCTGTTCTGTTTGTTCATTTAGTACCAAAGTAGGTGAGCAGCATGATATGGTGAGATGGGCATGGTCTCGCTTGCATTTTAGCTTTTTAAAAAAATAAAACGGCATTTTTCCCTCTCGTGATTCAAACAGTGTCCTTAGTTGTGAAAAACAAGAATGACTGAAGTACAAAGGAAAAAAAAAAAAATCACTCCTAAGTCTACCACCTACCAACATTTTGGTCTATATTCTGACAGACATTTTTTTTTTTTTAACACTAACACATGTCTGAAAAAAATAGAATTACACCATTCGTAATATTTTATAGTCTGCCTTCTAAAACAAGTCAAAATACATGTATTATCTCATTTATTCCTTACAACAACCCTGTGTTGTAGCTTTAATTATCCCCTTAGAAAGTCAAAGGAAAGGAAGGCTCACAGATGTCAAGCAACTTCTACTTGGTAGAGCTAGAATTTGAACTAAGATCTGTCTGTTCCTCAAGCCCATGCCCATGCTGTTCCTCTCACGTTTTCCCATTCATTAAAAAGCATTGGCACACATTACAACACTGAAGCATTTAAAACACTGTGGTACTGGCACCAGAATCAACAGACAGGCAGACTTCTTCTACTCATCGGTATATTATAGTTAGTTACTGGACACCTAATAGATGCCAAGCTCTATTGCAAACAATGGGAACAGGGCATAAACAAGACAGTGCCCCCTGCTCTCATAAGGCTTGGTGAGGAAGGCAGGTGACGAATGCACAACGAGATATGCTACATGACATCAGGAAGTGATAAGTACTATAAAGCAATATAAATGTAAGGGCACAGAGAGTGACAAAAGGGGCTATTTTGTATCTTCCAAGAAGACAGGCCTCTTTGAAGAAGTGACATCAGAGCAGTGACCTGAATGAATTAAGGGAGCTTCATATGTGGAAGAAGACTGTTCCAGGAAGATGAAACAGCCAATGCAAAGGCCCTGAGGCAGGAGCATGGTTGGCGTGTTTGAGAAACAGCTAGGAGACCAGCAGAATTCAGCTTGCAAGCAGAGGAGCTGTAAGACAGAGATGATGGGAAAGATGCGGGCAGGGACTTGGGTCATGCAGGACCCTGCAGGCTATGGTTGGCCTTTAGATTTGATTCCAAGTCTAAGGCAGTGTTGGAGTTTTGGGCAGAGGAACAACATAACCTGAATTCCACCTATGAGAAAAGTCCACCCTAGCTGCAGACTGGAGAGGGTAAGTATGATAGCAGGAAGCCAAGTGATAGGGGTGCAGTGTGGGGACAATGTGCTAACCACCCGGGAAATATGAGCCTAGATTGAACAAGTGATTATAAGGCTGGGTTATGTGGACAAATGCAACATAGCTGCTGTGTCCCCTGCAGGCTTCACAGTGGAGTAGATGGGACCAACAATTTCCTGTGAGTCAGCTGCAGCAGACCTCTGGAAGTGAGTTCTGGAAACTAGAAGAGAGGATGCTACCTCGTGTCTGGAATCCGGGGTGGGGTGAGGGAAGGCTTCACAAAGGAGGCTTGATTTGGGTAGGGTCCTGAAGGGCCACCAGAAGGTGGGAGGGAAAGAAGAGAGGAGGTGGAATGGGGTGGGCGTTCCCGGAGCAGGGACTGAGGAAGGTTGGGAGGGGCACGCTGTGAGGCTGCGTTTGAGAAACGCCTTTTTCATTAGGTTACGCCAGACCTGTTCAGAGTTGGCTCTAAGCAAAGGCCTCAAGGCAGCAAAAATAGCTGGCTATAGTTTCGATTCCTGCCCAGAAACTTGAACATTGTTAGAACATGTTAAATGGCAAACCACCGTCTAGCGCAAGGGTTGGTAAACCTTTCCGGTGAAGGGCTAAATAACAAATATTTCAGGCTTTGTGGGCCATGTGGCCTCTTTTGCAGCTACTCAACTCTGCCACTGTAACGGGAAAGCAGCCACGGCAAACGCGTAGTGAATGGGCACAGCGGTGTGCCAGTAACACCTCAATTACAAACCCAGGTGGTGGGCCAGATGCGGCCAGGGGGCTATGGTCTGGCAACCCCTCAGATAGCGCTCAGTGCCCCCAACCCTTACCCCACAGGTGCCTGTTGAAGGGGCTGACAGCCTGACCTACAGTCACACGTTCTGGGTGGCAGACAGTCATCAATCCTTTCTAGAGATTACTGATGCCGCTAAATTGGTTTTTAAGTAAAAGATGGAAATGTGGAGATTGTAGGCCAAAGAGGATGTAACGCTTACAAGGGGAGACCAGGCTGAGGAGCTGGGCCCAAGAACTATGTCTAAAATACAGTAATGATTATTTTCAGATAGATCAATAAGGAGATAGAATATATACCTTTGCTTTTATGTTTAATATGGAATCCATGCACAACCCTGATAATGGTTTTTGTCTCTTCGCCTCTATTTCAACGTTTCAATTTATTACATTGCGTTATTGAAATAGGATCACTAAGATCACTGTCTATCATCTATCTATTTATCTTTCATTTCCCAACTACTATTAAGGAATACAAAAGAAAGAGACATTTATAGTGCAATGTGAATGATTTCAGGACACTGAACTCTGCAATTCTTAATACAATTATGACAAAACCCAGTTCTGACCACCAAAAGGCGGGCTCTGCAAAAGCCAGACCCTGCTCTTGAAACGAACCGTTTGCTTCCATACAGGGCCATGTATTGATTAGTTGCCACAGTTTATTTGTCATTTTCCTTTTAATTTCATCCTAGAGCATCACCCTTGGCTAAATGTCTTGAATGGCATCACTTGATCAGACATGCTGTCAGTTCCAACACTTCTAGAGACTTGATGCCTAAACCAACCGATCTGCCTTTTCTCACATTGGGCATGATTACCAATGGCTTTGCATGGGAGACATTTTCTCCATGGTCTCTCCACAAAGCCTTTCCAAAGGAAAGAGAGCAATTTTTTAGGAAATCTAAAACAATTCCTTTAGGGCAGGATGATAACTTTCCAAAAGGACAAATCTCCAAACTGGCATCATCATCTTCATCACTCTCACAAGGCGCTTACTCTGTGCCATGCACTGACTGCTCTATGCATCTTTATGTATTTTAATTCATTAATATCTTACGACTACCCATAAGGTCCTCCTCTCACTTTGCAGAGGAATGAAGAGGTTATGTGATTTGCTCAGGCTGTCACAGCTAGGAAGCAGCGGAGCCTGGTTCTGAAACCAAGCAGCTAGGCCTGAGTCCAGGCGTTTCACTGCTAAACTACTCAACGTTGCCTTTCGGCTGAGTTTTAGAAAAGATGCATCTTAGTTAGGAATTATTAGCCAAACTTCGACGAAGAGAAATGTAATTGAGTTCCTTGTTATAGCTTGAAGTTTTTCATATAGTTAAACTGGATTCCTGAGGGAGTAGTTTATCATCTCCATTTTAAGGCACCTGAAACTTCTCTTAGCTTTCTAGGTCTTATTTCCCATAAAATACTCCTGGTGTTTTCTTGTGAGTTCTTTCAATTGACGCAGACAACATGATGCCCAAAGTCTTTAAATAATTTGACCAGAACCCTAAGTCAGCAAGTAACATAGTTACACTTTTCCTTCTACCTGACTGTCTCCTTCCTTGGGCACAAGTTGATTTAAAACAGTCCAGATGTGTCTTGTCCAAATTATTGAACTTGATTGATTCTACTATGTTTGTGAAAATTATATTGTTAGTATCTCTGGAAAGGATGATAGTTTTGAAGGTGCAAAATTATTCCAAATTACTTTAAAATCCAATTATTATTTATGCTTCGGGGTCTAAAAGGGATCATGCAGCCCTGGCTGGTAGCACAGTGGATAAGGCGCCGGCCTGTGAACCCAAAGGTCGCAGGTTCGATTCCCCAGCCAGGGCACATAACCAGGTTGCAAACCAGGTCTCCAGTCTGTGGCTGGAGGCAGCTGAAACGCAACCATACATTGATGTCTTTCTCCCTCTCTGCCTCTCTCCCTTCCCCTCTTTCTAAAAATAATGAAATTTTTAAAAATTAAAAAAAAAAAAAGACTTTAAAAGGGATCATGCAGGTTGGAACTTAGTCATCCATGAGATCATATTTTGGGCTTTCAGTAAATGTGAAAAACCATGTAGCCCATGTGCTTTCTCCACTTTTAAAAAAGATTTTATTTATTATTTTTAGAGAGAGGTAGGGAGAGAGGCAGAGAGAGAGAGAGAAACATCAATGTACGGTTGCCTTTCATCTGCCTCCAGCTATGGATCTGGCTGAAGACCTGGATTGCAACCTGTCCATTTTTTCCTTTTAAATTTTTATTTATTTTTGAATTTTTAATGTATACCATTGTGCTTGTTTTAGGTGTACAGCATAATGATTTGATATTTGCACATATTGTGAAATGAGCACCTTCCACCCTCTGCCTCTGGCAACCACCACCAACCTGTATCTATGAAGATTTTTTTAGATGCCTCATATAAGTGAAATAACATGGCATTTGTTTTTCTCTGTCTGACCTGTTTCACTTAGCATAATGCCCTCAGTGTCCATCCATGTTGTCCCAAATGGCAAGATTTTCTTCCTTTTTGTGGTTAACATTTTATTGTTTGTGTATTTTTCTTTATTCATCCATCAATTACCACTTAGGTTGTTTCTATGTTATAAATAATGCTGCAGGGAATGTGGGAATGCATATATCTTTTCCAGTTAGTATTTTCATCTCCTTTGGATAAATGCCCAGAAATGAAATTGTTGGATCATTGGTGTTCTATTTCTAATTTTTTTTTGAGGACCCTCCATTCTGTTTTTCATACTGGTGTATCAATTTACATTTCCTACCAGCCATACACCAGGGTTCCCTTTTGTACGTCTTCACTAACTCTTTTTTTCTTATGTTTTTGATTATAGCTATTCTAACAGGTGTGAGGTGATAGCTCACTTGTGGTTTTGATTTGCTGAGCACCTTTTCATGTACCTGTGGGCCACCTGTATGTCTTCTTTGGAAAGCTGTCTATTCAGACCTTCTTTCCATTTTTGAAATCAGATTGTTCACCTTTTTCCATTGAGTTGAGTACTTCATATATTTTGGAGAGAATACTGGGGTCCAGATCACCCCAACTCCCTACTGGTTTGTAGGGCAGAAGTTCCTCACTTAGAAGAGGTAAACTGAGGAGATCTGAGGCTACCATCCCCATCCAATGCTCCAAACAATGGCTGTGGGGGAGGGTCGGTCCAAAAGAACAGACTGCTCTGAAGTGCTCTACAAAGGAACTGACTTTATGAAAGAGCATGTGGAAATTCAAGCCTAATGATGCTCTAGGAAACAATGGAGATTTTGATAGTGAACAAGTAAAAGGAGGCTGGTAACTCTTTGAGAGCAACATGTTAAAATATAGGCCGCATTGTTTAACAGACAACTCAGCTAAGAAGAGCCCTCCTGGAGTTAAAATACACTTCAGCGGCTTGCATCATGAAGCTAACTGTGTCTGAATTAAATGAAATTGAACTATGCAGCAATTTGTGCCTCCAAGAATTGTTAAAAAACAATGGAGAAATCATCCAGAAATTAGTGCTGCTTGCCCGAATGAGGAAGACAGCTGAATAGAGATATCAAGGAAAGAGACAGGGATCCAATGCTAAAGCCACTCTTATCCCAGGGTGACTGTGTTCATGCCCAAACCAGTGCCATCTTAGGAATGGTAACAGAGGTTTTCATTGTGTGGTGTGTGAATTATATCTCAATGAAGTGATTATTTAAAAAATTACACAAATAAGAGCAAAATCAACCCATTTATTTTCTTTTTTTAATTTAATTTTATTGTTGTTGTATTACATCCATCCCCTTTTTGCTCCCTCAACCCATTTATTTTCCTTCCCTCAAAAGTCAATTTAACAATAATGAACAAAACTAACAACAAGCAAAACAGAACCAAATATATGAATACAGTGAATAGGCCTTCAGTGGTCAGGGGAAGGGGGTTGGGGGGAGGGGGGAGGAAGAGGCAAGGAAGGGGAGCAGTTTAGACAAGAACCTAGTATAAGGGAACCATGGACATGGACAACAGGTGGGAATGACTTTGCGGGGAATGGGTGGGTGGGGAGGAAGACAGAGGGGAGCAAAAAGGGGATGGATGTAATACAACAACAATCAAATTTAAAAAGAAAAAAAAAAGTCATTTTAGAAGCATATTGGCCTGCCATTGTTTTGTGTTGATGGGGTCTTCTTTGTTCACCTCCCCCAAAAGCCACAATGCATGTCAAACAAAAAGTAGATTTTTGTGACAATTTTGCCAATTTAATCTCCCTCCCAAAGTATTTTGTGGCATAGTTACTTAGACACCTTCAGCATTGGACTGGCAGGAACATCAACTAGGGAGAAACAGAGCACGTAGGGTCATTTTTTTTTTTTTTTTCATTCTTTACCAGGTCTTCTTTGACACCTCTTCTGTGTCTATTTAAGATGACTGCATTAGACACACCAAACAGATCAGGAAAGGAGAGCAAGTAGCAAGCATAATCATTTTTTGCAAAATATCTTCCTTTGGAAATCACTGTTGCACCTGATAACACTTTCTGTGTCCACAATTGAGCTCATCATCTTCCTCCCACCTCCACCACCCCTGCTCCTTCTATGTCCTCAATCCTGGCAGGACACAAACCAAAAATCTGCATGTCAACATAGACAACTCCTTCTCCCTCAGCCATGCATTTTACCAGTCATTCATCAGTCTATCTCCCAAACAACTCCACATCTCCCTGTTCTCTGTTACTTCCCTTACTGACCTAGCCCAGGCCCTCATCAACTCTTCCTTAGACCATCATAGCCCAGCAGCCTTCTAGTTTATGCCCTTACCTTTTGACTTATCCCTCAGCTGATTTGTTGTTACCGAGGATCAAATCCAGGTTTCCCAATTCCTTAGCATGGCATCTAAGGTCCTTCATGATCTGATTCCTCCAAAGGTCATCCCTGGCCACTCCATGCTCGGGCCCATCTGCATAACCTTAACTATGTTGTTTCTTCTGTCTGGATTGAACTTGCCAATATTTTAAAACCAATTAAATCATATTCATTCCTTCAGAATCAACTCAAGAGTGATCTCCGGGCAGCCTTTCCTGAGCTCTGCACTGTGTGAACGTGCAGAAAACTTTCCTGTTTTCTGATAGTTATTTGTGCATGACGCCACCTCTGCATTGTAATGAAAGTCTTAATTTATTTTGAGGTTTCCCCCCATTAGATGGTGAGCTCTTTAAGGACATGGACTACATCTTATTTTTCTTTTCTTTTTTAAAATTTTATTGTTGTTGTATTACATTACACCTTATTTTCCCTTGTATCTTCAGCTCTTAGCACAGGGCTTTACCCAGAAGGGAAGCTATAAGAACAGCTTCCAAGTTGCTGCTCAGTCACTGTTTATTTAATTTAAACTTCCTGAATCTGGACACCTGATGATGCAGTTGTTCAGATGCACCTTATTTATGTTCCCAGAGTGTTCGTGTACCACTAGGATTATACCTTTCTATTTTGATGGCATGGGCATGTTTACTTACTTGTCTGACTCCTCACTAAATGGGAACTTAGTTCCTGGGCTCCTGGAAGGAAGAGCCCAGGTTTTGTTCACTGCTGAATCTTTGGAGCAGAGGTTACCCAGTATGCATGGTAGAAAGCACCTCTGGGTAGGCAAGCAGATGAGAAAGGAAAGGTTACACTGGGCATGCCTACTTCTTCTGTCCCATTGTACCAACCAGATGGAGTGTGGGGAAAATAGCAGTGTTGCTCTGGCAGAAGTCCCCTCAAGACAAACACAAACCCAGAGAAATGGAGGTTCCCACCAATAGTGATTACCAGCTAAGCTAGATTTGGGGGCTCAGTGGAAGCGGGAAAAGTGGGGGGAAGTGTGGGTCATCTATAACAGTGTCAACAATAAAAAATAGTCAAAGTAGCCCTGGCTGATGTGGCTCAGTGGATTGAGTGCTGGCCTATGAACCAAAGGGTCGCCAGTTCAATTCCCAGTCAGGGCACATGCCTGGGTTATGGGCCAGGTCCCCAGTTGGGAGCATGAGAGAGGCAATCACACATTGATGGTTTTTTTTTTTTTTTTTTAAATTAAAAATTAAATGCAATTAAAATAAAAATACTATGGTACTCAACTTTCAGTATGACCCACATGCTGCCACAGAAAGCTTTGGAAGGGGGTAGTTTCTTCTTTAGCAACTACTAAATAGTTAGAGACATGGATAAAATCTAGAGAGAGAAAGTAAAATTGTTACAGAGGGCTGCGAATTGGACTGCTTATTGCAAGATGGGCATCAATTGTAACCAACTTAACTTCACACACGGAATTTCAAAGGAACCTGTCTGTGGTTAAGTAGAGATTAAACCATCGCATCAGGACAGAGTGCCAGTGTTCAAGTATCGGTGAAGTATAAAATGCCCCCTTTCCTGTGCACACTCTTCCATGCACCCCTCTCTCCTCTATTAAAGCCACGGAGTCTTTCTAAAAATCATAGAAAAAAAAGGTGATAATTTTTCAGTGCCATTACTATGAAAACACAAAGACATACTGAATATTCCCAAGGCTGGGGCTCTATGGGTCAGTCCACACAAAGGCAACAGATCTTTGTCATTGCTCCCAGATGAGCCACTGGCAAAGGGAAATATTGTTTACCTGAGCAGGCACATGTCATTTTCACTTTGAACCGCAGATGTTGGTCCAATGTCCCAGTGTAGACCATTCCTGAATAAAGCTTAGCTGGGGAAGGAACTCCTGCGTAGCTTGGCCTCCAGGATGTCCGAGTTTGTCAGGTACCCAGCCTATCTCATCCACCTCCTAGATGTTCTAACACTGATACTAGTTTCTAAAGTGAAAGTTGAATAACACTATTTTCATTCAGGAAATTTCTTGAGATTTCCTATGACGACCATGGACACTGTAAAGTGCAGCTGAGCCTGAAATCTGGGCTTTGCTTACCCTAGAAGGAAAATGAGCTATCATCTCTTATTTATCATAGTGTGCACTATGAATAAGGCTGAGCTACATACTTTACACGTGCCCTTTCCTTTAACCCTCAAAGTCACCCAATGAAGTTGGCATTGACACCCCCATTTTCCAAATAAGGTCATCAGGCCTCAAGAGAGTGAAAACTTACCTAGGGTCACAAGGCCATCGTTGACAGAACAATTATGCAAACCCAGCTCTGGCTAACTCCAAAGTACACATCCTTGCTTACTACTCCGCCATGCTGGCCTCTTGCTTACTGTGTGCTTGAAAGAAACACATCTAGTCAATATTCTGAAAGATTATCAATTCAGGCAGCAATTGTTTTCGGATTGCTTTTACATTCGCAACACAGTCGAGACTGTTGATTTCTCACTAATCAGAAAAGAGTGGCGTGTTGTACTACTTTAATCAGGACAATGCTTGAAATAAATACTATGTAATTTCAGCACTTTCCCTCATATCTCAAAACAGAGAGATGATGATCCGCTAATGGAGTATATTATGCTGAAGGCCCATTTAGCCTTTTACCAAATTTGTTGAATCATAAGTTAAACACTGAATGAAGGGACTTGTTAGGTAAACACATTTAAAATGCATAGCTTTCCTAAAAGGCTGCTGATGATGGTGGATACTCATAAGGCGGTGTACAGGAGCTATTAATTTTTAATTTATCATTTGCAGAGTTTGTACCTTCAAATAACGTGTATATATATATATATTTTTTGTGATTTCTAATTGGGAATCGTGCCAAGATAAGTATTAGGGGTGGGAGAAATATTCCAAACCCATACCTGTTCAGTTAAATGGAGATATCATTAGCAACAAGAAGTGATCATAGCTTCTGTCGTTTTTCATAAATTACACTAAATAACCATAATGCTGCAATTTAGTGGTCCAAAGTTCATTCTATTCAGCAGGCCATCCATAGTCAACAGTTTAAAGAAAAGGAACCTGCTGAGAAAATAGTGGTCTAATCAGATGCCATAAAATCGAGCTGATGAGATAAGTCCCATTTCTTTTTTGATAAGGAGTTTCTAATGAAGCCATGCTCAGAGAAGATTCATAACTTTGGGACCCCTATTTCATTATTCAGGTCAGCTTCACCAAGTTCCAAATGAAACTAAGGAACCTAATCCCACTGGCTATTTGTAGACATGCTGGGTTGCACAGGTTACTTAGTAAGTCCCAAATTCCTAGCTGCCAAATGGTATACATTGCTTCCTATAAGGAGTATGGGCAAGATTTGGGGAAAAAGGAAAATTTTAAAAACAGTAATCAAATTACAAGTACCAAAGGATGGTGCCTCAAAAACGAATGCATCAGATGCTGAAAGCAGAAGACGAGGGCTTCATTCATGTACAGCATCATAGCAGGTCTCGCAATAAGGTAAACACCGCCGAGGCGCAGGTGGGCAAACATGGGCAGGTTCAAGAGGGAGTTTCAATGACAAAGCCAGCACACCCTCTTCTCTGGAAAGAGCCTGAGGAGGGAGAGGGAAGACAGGGTGCCCATCTACTTAGCATCTGCCAGTCAGGTCCCTGGGCTGGCAAAATCATCACCTGTCAATAATATATAAGTATTTCTTCCCAGGGAGGCAAAAACAGCCCAACTGGTAGTTCCCAAATTTATTCTATTAATACTTTTCCATTGGAATATAATTTCTCATGGGGATGATATTTAAAACAACTACAAAATGGTAAAGTAGAAATGGATATATTTCCTTTTGGCAGCATTGAATAGATTGGGGATGTATTTTTTTTTTCCCCAATGTATGTTGCCTTTCACCCACCTCCAGTTGGGGACCTGGCTCACAACCTGGTTATGTGCCCTGGCTGGGAATCGAACCAGCGACCTTTGGGTTCGCAGGCCAGCACCAATCCACTGAGCCACACCAGTCAGGGCAGGGCTGTATTTTTAATGCCCCACCTTTAGCACTGAAAGCCAGACAATGAAATCAGTCGGTAGCTCCCAGGGAGCAGGGCATTTTCCTGCTATAGTTCTTGTCTGCTTTCTCTTCAGTGCTCAGCCCCTGACACCAGGCTGTGTCCTTTCTATCAGGCCCTGGATAGAAAGGAGCTCAGTTATTGTTAAGCTTAAATGAGGTGATGTATGCAAAGCCCTTAGCAAGGTACTTGGTATATAATAAACACTACTATCATTATCATTATCATCACCCTATCATACTATGGGCAACTGGTGATTGGCAGCTTCATCACAATGTATCTGTGCATGCATCACGTCTCATGCAGAGTGTTTCTGTGAAACATCAGATCACCTGAGTGATTCAGCCCCCCAACAGTCCATATTTGGTGCCCTGCAACTTCTGGCTTTTCACAATGAGGTGAACCTATGCACCCCTATGTTCACAGCAGCGCTACTTACAATAGCCAAGCGCTGGAAACAGCCTAAGTGCCCATTGGTGGATGAATGGATAAAAAATCTGTGGTACATTTACACAATGGAATACTACACAGCAGAAAGAAAGAAAGAACTCCTCCCTTTTGCGATAGCATGGATGGAACTGGAGAGTATCATGCTTAGTGAAATAAGCCAGGTAGCAAAAGACAAATTCCATAATACAGGAAACTAGTGAACAAAACAGACTGATGAGCAGAATGGAACCAGAGACATGGAAAAAAAGAGTAGAATGACAGTGACCAAAGAGGAGGGGGAGGTGAGAGGGGGAAGAGAAGGGGAAGGGTTTAATGGAGGAGCTAATGTGAAAGGCCCCTGGACATGGACAATGAGGTGGGATTGACTGTGGGAGAGGGGATACGAAGGGTGGGACAGGAAGGGCAATGGGGGCAAAAATGAAACAATTGTAATACAACAACAAATTATTTAAAAAAGTAGGCGTTTCTTGCTGTGAATTTCACTCTTAGTACGCCTTTTTCTGGATCCCCTAAGTTCTGGTATGTTTTATTTTCATTTTCATTTGTCTGGAGGTATATTCTAATTTCCTTTTTGATTAGTTCTTTTACCCAATGGCTATTTAAGAGGCATGTCACTTTTAATATGTTGAAAGTTATATTTTTGTTTCCTAAGACCCCAGAGACATTTTATTGGCCAGTATGGGAACATCAAAGTGAGAGCAACCTGCCGTGTCAGGTAAAATCCTTTCAGTACAGCTTGAACCATCTTATCTAAATAATACAGCCAGTTACCAGTGACCCATAGTTCAAATGTACCTGATTCGTCTTCTGAGTGCTACATTGCTTAGAAATCAGGAATGAGGGGTACCCTAACTCTGGCCTCACTCATGAATTCAACATCTCAAGGACCAGGCCCACCATTGGATGCTGGGAATAGGGTGATGGGCAAAACACATACGAATCCTGCTTTTATGCCATTTACAGTCTGGTGGATGCAGTTGGGGGATGAGGGAAGTGGAGGAGGCAGACACTGAACTTAACCTACTGGAAGGTTATGCTCTTGAAACCATGTGGCTGGTCCCAAAATGATTATCTCTAAAGGAAATTTCAAAACCAATAATAGGAAAAGTTTTTAGTCTGTCATTTCCACAGCACTGGTGCCTAAGATCAATTATTTGCATACCCAACACAATCAAAATAAATCACTGAAGCTGCCCCTGAGCCTGACTTTTCTCCACTCAGAAGAGGAAGCAAAAACACCGAAAGAAGTCCTACGGAATCACTTCCACCCTCACATTGCCTCACCTGAGGGTCAACTTAAACACAGGTACCACATGACCCCTAAGACTATGGGAGTGAAAAAGGGGTAATCTATACTGTCTTCACTGGTGACTTGCTATGACCAGGTATCCTTTCAGCACTTACTTATTGAACCTCTACAATATTTCAGGGCCTATCGAGTGGTCCCTGATCTTACACAGCTTACCTTCTACTGATTAGCTCTGCATCAAGAAGCCAACGGTGCTGGTCTCATGTTTTATGGACGATGCTGTGCACAGTGACTCATCTGTTTTCAAGGTAAAAGTTAGGTAACTAAAAATGGGGTAGACTGGAATTATATGCATGACAGAGATAAAAGCAAACACAAAGGCCCAGAGATAAGAACCAGCTTAGAGTATACAAATAACAGAGTAAAGGCTAGAGGGATGGGAACCTAGTGAGTGAGGAAGAGATTGCTGGCAGAGGCTGGAAAGTTTCCTGGTTTGCACACCTGAATGCATGGTGGTGTCATTTGCTGGGATGGAAATCATGGGAGGAGAAGGTCATTATAAAGTTTGCCACTGCTCCCTCTTTATTGCATAGTTTGGCCACATGACCATCCTAGGCTTGAGGTCACTAAGGCCATTCCCAGCTTACTAATGGGCAAGCTTTCAAAGTCTATTTGCGAAACAACTACTTAAAACCCGAAGTGTGTTGTCCCATAGGGTTGTGTTATATGTAGCCAACAGATATATATATAACTGCTGTTGCATTGGAAGAGTCATTTTTCTTGAACCCAAGTGTGTAGCTGGAGTAAACACAGCCAAAATGCTGTCTGTGTGGAGGCTCTGTCAATGTCAAGGCCCTGGAGTAGCCATTGGTATCATCTGAATCCTGCCTGCAGCTCCATCAGTTCTCACTGAATATTGATGTGCCCCCCACGTTTCCCAGCCCCATTCTTGTTGGACAGAATCATGTGATTAGTTTAAGCCAATGAACCATGAACAGAGGTGATGAGTCAATTCTAGGCCAGAGCCTTTAATAGCTGGTAAGCGACTCTCTTTCCAGATGGCAACCAAAGAAGCGACATGTTCCAGATGGTGGAGTTATAAGATGGAAGAGGTGCTGTTGGTCTAGATCTCTGTGTGACTATATAGTGCAAAACCTCACTGACCTATGTAAGACAGGCAGCATGTGAGTAAAGTAGAAACATGTATTACATTAAGCCACTGAAAGAAGTGGTAGCCAGTTGCTGAAATGTAAGAGCCCACCTTCACTGATACTTTAACTGGCTGTCTACCCAGTTGGGCCCTCCCCTGTACTACATGCCCCATCTGCAGGAGGGGTCAAATTGGCCAGGAACAATACACCTGTTTCAGATGCCTAGCTAAGCTGGTCCTCCTACTCACTCAACGTGCTAATGTTTACTCCGATTTCCTCCACTCTCTGGCTGCACAGCCTGGCAATTCAACAACTGCTCCCCACTGCCTACTCAGCATCATGATGTATTGACATGCCTTTCTCTGGCTTACGGACCTTCACTTCCCACTTGCTTCTCTCTGCACATGCTCTTGTTTGGGCATCTTTGTAGCTATATGCAGGATACTCTCTCTCACCAATGACCCTCATTGAGCCACATCCCCACAGGATAAGGGGATTTAGATAACAGGAAACAAGGAACCAATTGTTTTCGCTGGAGAAATAATATTGAACATGAGGTATGTAGAGTAAAGGTGAGACTGACAATGACAACTGGTACAAAGTATGAAATGGTTCAGGACCAAAGTTCTGAATGGTGCCCAGTTAACAGAGCTGAACTCCCCAATCCACCACCTTATGAAGTACCAGCTACGTGGTACAAGGGCAGGTTACAAAAACAGCTTTAAAAAACCTGAACAGGCTCTGGCTGGTGGCTCAGGGGAAAGGTGCCAGCCTGTGAACCCAAAGGTCCCTGGTTCGATTCCTAGCCAGGGCACATAACTAGGTTGCAAGCCAGGTCTCCAGCCAGGTCCTTAGCTGGAGGAAGTTGAAAGGCAACCATACATTGATGTTTCTCTCCCTCACTGCCTCCCTCCCTTCCCCTCTCTCTAAAAATAATAAATAAAATCTTTAAAAAAATATCTATTGCCCTGAGACGTTTCCATCTGAAGAGCAACCATCCAAGTACCTTTCCTTTTTCATTCTAATGAGTCCCAAACCATCTCATTTTGTTTTACTGCCTTCCCATCAACCCTACACATACCAGAACACTGCATAATGGAAGTGCTAGGATTTCTGAATGAAATATGCTTACAAACAAAACACATATGCTTGTGTCTCTTCTTCCTTGGAGACTCATCAGGACCATGGGGGACAGTCAATCAAGTAACAAGTATCTACTGAACACCTACAGTGCGCCAGGCAGGCAACAGCTGCAGGGTAGTTACAGCTCCCTGGAGAAAGCACCAAGCATAAGGTGATGCTGTCATTAATAGTTTCCATGTCATTTGCTTTCCTCACATATTGAAGTGCTGCTGGTTCTAATTACTCAGTATTTTATCCTTGTTATTGGCTTTATGTTTCTCTCTGCCTTCCTAGATAAGGCAAGTCTAGATATTACAGCAGGTAACAAGCAAAGAAAATCCAATCTGGTTTTTTTTCTAAAAATTTTATTCGTTGTTTTTAGAAAGAAGGGCAGAGAGGGAGGAAGAAAGGGAGAAAAACATCAATGTATGGTTGCCTTTCACCTGCCTCCACCTACAGACCTGGCTGGAGATCTGGCTTGCAACCTAGTTATGTGCCCTGGCTGGGGAATCAAACCAGCGCCTATCCACTGAGCCACTAGCTAGGGCTTGTTTTGAATAGCTATCACCTGTAGGACAATTTCTGGTTTTCGTAGAGTGTTCATAGCACTTCCAAGTAGGGTCCTGTGCTAAGTAATTGACAAGGCATTATAAGTTGAAATGTTTTGGGTTGAATCTGACATTCTTCAAGGTACAATGTTTTTTTAAAATTTTATTGTTGTTGTATTACATCCATCCCCTTTTTGCTCCCCTCTGTCCCCCTCCCCACCCACTCAAGGTACAATGTTTTAATGCAAGGTCCATGGGCCAAATCCCAGCTGCTGGCCACCCATTTTTGTTAATAAAGATTTATTAGAACCCAGCCACATCCATTTTTAACATAACATTAATGGCTGTTTTCATGAAAAACATGGGTGAAAACAATTTAAATGGTTTTCCTGGTGTTGGCGGTGGCTGTCACATTCATTATTTCGCACAATCCACATGACCCCTCTGATGCACCAATAGCTGGCATTTATTGTGCTAATCATAGTTTCATTCTTAGTTTGGTGCCCATAAATTGGGATGGGAAAAAAAAGAACTTAATTTCTATTAACCTCTAACCAAAAGCAAGCATTCCATCAATTGTGAATGTAGGTACCATATCAAAGTTGTATTATCAATAGCTGTGACTTTATCACAGATACATTTATAGTACATTGCAATTAGTTCACAATATCATTTACATTCAGTATTACTTTGAAATAGTGGTAGGTATTAGACAGACTGTTAAATCTTGTTAGTTATTTAATGCACCATTAAGAAAGTGCATATACCACAGAATGTATTTTTTTAAAAAATACATTGATAACTTTGTCATTATAACTAGTTTCCCTTTGTAATAGAATGCATTATATTTATGCATTTATAAGTATTATTCTAGCCCTGGCTGGTGTAGCAACGTGGATTGGCACTGGCCTGCAAACTTAAAGGTCACTGGTTTGATTCCCCAGCCAGGGCACATAATCAGGTTGCAAGCCAGGTCTCCAGATGGGTCTGTAGGTGGAGGCAGGTGAAAGACAACCATACATTGATGCTTCTCTCCTTTTCTTCCTTTCTCCCTGCCCTTCTCTCTGAAAATAATGAATAAAATCTTTAAGTAAGTACATAAATAAAAGTATTCTGAGAAGGGGGTCAGAGGCCTTAGCAGACTGCCAAAGGAAGCCAGGCACTGAAAGTTTGAAAGCTCTATGCCAACTACAGCCCCTGACCACCCCTGCTCTACACAGTAGTTCAATGGGGGAAAAGGAGATTGCTTAAATTATCCAAGATCACCCAGCAAGCAGTGGGACTGAAATCTGAATTCAGTTAGCCTGAGTTTAGAGTCCATGCTCTTCTTAGTCAATATCCTATACTACACTAACTTCATTTTGTGTCATGATCTACATATTATATTTGAGCCACATGATCCTTTTATATATCTATATCTATATCTATCTATCTATCTATCTATCTATATATATATATATATGAAGAAGATGACTGCTGTTATGAGTAGTCAAATGAAATGAGCATTTCTTGATCATCTACTGTGACAGGCTCTTCATACATATCTCATTTTATTCTTTTAATAATCCTCAGGGTTTTGACTGATAAGTGAACCAAGACCCAGGGAGGGTAAAGCAACTTGTTCAGGGTCACACTGCTATGAAGTCATGGAGCCCCTGGCTGCTAACTTGCAGAGTTCTCTCTCCCCCTTCCTCCCTCCCTCTCTTCTACATCTTGCTACCTAATTAGTATTGTAATTTATTTCAGGCAATCCTGAGGTCTTATTCATTCATAGATTTTTCAGCGAAGGAAAAATATTCAAGGAACTAGTCATGCTCTCTTTCCTACTAAAGCCAAGAAATTTGTCATCAACATAGACTAAATTAGTATGGATTTGTACAGTGCATTTTTTTCAGAAAAAAATATTTCATGTGAGGTTTATGACTGCCACAAAATCACACATAAGAACTAAATTTTAAAAATTATGCAGTACATTGGTACTCATTACTATAACAAATGGTTCAAGTGAAAACAATACCAGCAAAGGATACTTTCAAGCACAATTGAAATTAACATAAAGACTTTTTTAAAGAATTCCAACAAATTATGGTGCAAACCTATCTCAATAATTTAATATAAAATGGTTTAAACAATAATGACTTAACATCAGAAAGTATATTCTTGCTCAATGACTTGTCTTCATTCTCTCTGTTAACTCCAAATCAAGGCAAAGTTTCAAGTATTTTGTATCCATTACGATTTACAAGTCAGAGAAAGCAGCTGAGGATGGGAAACCCTTTTTCTGGGTAAGTACCCCTTTGCTTAGATTTGAACTGTTTATACTTACAAATCACAGTGTTGTTCAGTCGTGGTCTAAGCTTTTCCTTGGTAATAATGCTAAAGTAGGCTCTACGAGAATGCAGAAACCCCACCCCCCAGAAAGCCTTTTCTATTAGCTGACTGCCTCTTCCTGCTAGGAGACCTTGGTTTCCCAAGGCTTTCAGTGGTCGCAAATCATGTTTCTAATGCAACTAAAAGATTCCTCTTCACGGACACTTAATGATGCCGAGTGTGTCATTACAACAAAAACAAACAAAACCTTGTGTCTTCAGAAAGGAAATCTGGGGCCTCATAGTCCAGCAATGAACACAGAGGAATGAAATGAAATAGCCTGTATTTGAAGAAGCCCTTCAGGATTCTATGGGGCCTAGGGGACGGGGAGCCCTGGTTTTGCATTTGGCATATTTCAGCTAGGACTATGCAACACTTAGCCCTTCTGAATCTCAGCTACTCTGTTTGTCCAATGGCATTGCAGATCCAGCCATTTATTTATTCCATGCCACATAGCAGGTCCTGTGCTAAGTATGGAGTGGTCGTGGTAAACAATGTATTTGACCCATGTATGTGTTAAGAGTTGATTACTGGTAATATGGACTGTATCATCATCATTACATTGTCATCATCTCAGTGTCTCTGAAACCTCTCTCTTCCGTCTGCTCAACCTGTCTTATTTCTATTTCGAACAATGTTGATATTGTTCCTAAGTATATACATAATTTGTGGCTCTGTTCAATGATCTGGAAAACACAAGAAAGTACAAAGGGAAAAATAAAACACTCATAATCACGTTCAAATGAGACAGTGCCGCAGCGTCAAAAATACTTGTTAGAAAGACCTAAGGGAGCAGAACCCCATCTGGTTGAATCACAGGCGCCCATTCCACGTCCATTCAATGTCCTGCCTCCCTCCAACCACTAAACAGTGTCAGATACTGAAGGTGGGTGCTGGGCCTGTGCGGAGCATAGCATTGCACAGTGTAGGACCAAGTCATCTGCATCTTCCGACCCACGAGATGCACCAGGGATGGGCGGGGCCCCACAGAACTCACAGCTGCTCCCCAGAAGAGGAACAGACAACATCTTGGTTGTGGCTGACCATGCGGCATGACCGCACCCCACCGAAACCCGGGAGCCCCTTGGATTCGAGGACCCGCTTCATCTGGAGAGCCTTCGCTCAGACCAGGAGATTCCTTCATTTCTAAGAAAAGTGCCTAATCTGTGGCTGACGGCCCCTGCAGACTCCCGCGCCCCTCCCCCTCCCCCCTGCCCCCCTCCCCTGGGCAGCCTCTCGAACTGGCGCGCTCCTGGGCTCGGGATTGGATCAATGCAGCAGAGTGCTCTCCGCGAGGCCTTCATGCCCTGTGATCGCCCAGCCCGGGGCTTTAGGGGCCGAGCGTATCAATTCAGGCCCACTGAACTGTATTTCCCCAGCCCCTGCCCGCCCCTGGCCTTTGTGCTGTGGCCGGTCCGCCCCCTTTGCTCACTCTCCCTTCATGCTTTGTTTGGCAAACATAAAACGCCCGGCCCAGCGGCGGGCCCTTTTCAAGCTTTGCAGCCAGCACTTGAAAACGCCCCGCTAGGCTCGGGTACCTGGGAACACCTCCAGGGGCCTGGCCGAGTGGACGCTGAGCCGCCTGGGCCCCCGTCGGGTGTGCCCCCAACCTCACCCCACCGGGGCGATGGCTCTGTCGGAGTTGGGAGCTGGGGCCGTGAGGCTTGGGCTTCCCCATCGCACCACCCCAGATGCCCCGGAATCAGGATTTCTTCCAGGCGCAGGCATTCCCTTTGAAAAGCTGGGGCACTTGCGGCCAAAGAGGGCGAGGAGGGGGGGGGGGGAGCAGTTGCCTAGCCTTTGTGTTTTAAATGGCCCAGAAGTTCACTTGACACAGAATTTAGAGGCCTGAGAACTGGCTTGGATGATGTCCTGGAGCTCTAACCTTAACAGCCTGCACACTGGCCACTAAGGACTTCAAAAGTTTGGGCTCAAAAATAATAACCGCAGCATCGCAGGCGGTAACAGCAGCTCGCGGTTACCCGGCACTTACTATGTGCAGGGCATCATGCTACCCGCATTACAAACATGAGGACATTTAAACTTAATTTACAACAACCTGATGCTGTGGAGATTAGGGCTTCTTATTGACAAGGAAGCTAAGCATCAGAGGAACTAAGAAGCTTCCGGCTAAGCCCTAACGTCTGTCCCAAAAGTATCGAGTTAATGGCAATATAATTAAAACAGTTTGCGGGCCCAATACTTTGGGGACAGACCTCGTATGTCCTCCGTTTAATGTTCCCATTACTTAAATAGAGGAATCTGTTGGTATATTTTAGTTCCTATCAAGAAATGATGATTTCCCATTCCTGAATATGCCATGGTCTGTTGTGCTTTTGCCAGTTGTCTTCATAGCCAGAGTTGAACAAATATAATAATGAGTAGACAGACTGTTGAAGATTTATGGGGTTTACCCAAATGATTAAATACACCCTGTGGCTTCTCACAGCCATCCTCTCTGGTGGGTTCTACTATGCAGGGGTGTCAAACTCATTTTGCCCTGGGGCCACATCAGCTTCATGGTTGCCTTCAATGGGCCGAATGTCATTTTAGGGTTGTAAAAACGTAACTGCTCCTTAACAGTTCAGTGAGCCAGGTAGAAACAAGGTGCTGGGTAGGATGAAACTAGGTGGAGGGCCAGATTTGTCCTGGATTCAGCCTGCAGGCCTTGCATTTGCCACTGGTGTACTAGCGTATCCATTTCACAGCAGGGGAAACAGTAACCTGAAGTAACTTGTCCAAAAGGTCACGCAGCCAATGAGGATATGGCTTGTTTGAAGCCAATGCTTGTTCTCCAAGCCATTCGAGAGGTGCTCCTGCCTTCTATTATTACTAATTATGTTCTAATTTCTACATTTCTTCAAAGGATGGCCTTTCATTTTCCAAAAAGCTGCCTTTCACGTTTATTGGCAGTCACTTGCTTTGTGTCATTTAAAGACCCTTTGGAATTATTTTTCCCTTAAAAAGAGTAAATTTCAAACCTGGAGTCATCTCAGACCATGATGGGGGTCGAGAGGTATGCATGTGGAGCCTGGCAATGATGGGCCTAGTAAGCCCTGGTGATGATTCGAGTCCTTCCCCTAGGGTCACTGGGAAGCCGTTGGAGAGTTTATTAAGCCAAAAAGTGACATAGCATTCTTAAAATATCACTCGAACCTCTGTGTGGAGACGTTATGCAGAAGCATAAAAAATCCTGAGAAACAACTAGTAAGATATTGTAGCTATCCAAGCAACAGAAAATGGAGGCATGGACAAAGATGAAGGCAGTGGTTTTCTCCCAACCTTTTTTTTTTTTTTTTTTTTTTTTTGCCTAAGGGCCACTCATTTAACTTCTAAGATCCTTAGTCTCCTCAGCTGATTGTTGTCCTCAACACCATCAGTCTACCTCACAGATGTGCTATGAGAGTCAATCAAGAAAGCACTATACAATGCCCTGGCTGGGGTGGCTCAGTGGATTGAACACAGGCCTGCCAACCTAAGGGTTGCTGGTTGGATATCCAGCCAGGGCACATAACCAGGTTGCAAACCAGGTCTCCAGCCAGGTCTGTAGCTGGAGGCAGGTGAAAAGCAACCATACATTCATGCTTCTCTCCCTTTCTTCCTCTCTCTCTTCCTTTCTCTCTAAAAATAATGAGTAAAATCTAGAAAAAAAGAAAGCACTACACAAATGCAAGCATTAACAACTGTGGCCTAGTGATTTTCAATCCTAATTAAACAATATACAGCACTTTACAGCATTGCATAATGGCAAGGCGAGGCGCCTTATTTGGGTTGTTAAATATCCAAGAAATACCTGAATACTTTCTTCTTATATAGCCTTAAAACATTACAGATGAGGATCAAGCCTCTTGGCTTCTGCCCCAAATTCTAGTCCCTTCTGTCCATCCTCACAGCAATGTTTAAAGGGCTTGAAACTTGGCTTTCAGAAACACAGAATGGTGATGTAGGCCAGTCATTTGTACATCTAGAAGCATAATATTAGAATCACTTAACAACACCTAAAAATGGGCCTCTCTCTGTTGGAAGCACCAACTTTGTAATGGACGTCATGTTCATGGCTTCTTACCTCCTGGTGGAATTCAAGATCACTTGGATTTCTGCAGGGTTGAATATCCCCCACTTTTACTTGAAAACAGAAGTGATATTTTTTCTGAATGTATGTTCACACATCACTAAAAAACTGATTGCTATTTTAAAGTACATGCATTCTATGATCATAAAGTGAACATGCATGTGAAACCAGCACCCAATCAAGTTCAAGACATACGATGTTACCAGTAGCAGAGAAACCCTACTTGGGTCCCCTCTCTATCACTACTTCTCCCCCAAGGAAAACACTGTCCTGATTTCTAACAGTATAGATTAGTATTGCCTGGTTTTGAACATTATATAAATGAAATAACATAGGATTTACCATTTTGTGTGTGGTTTCTTTTGCTCAACATTAGGCTTCAGGAAGCCGTCATGTTCTTTGCATATATAGCAGTAATTCATTCGTTAACTGTCCTGTTTAGTGTTGCCCTGTGCAAATGTACCACACAGTTTATTTATTTGTTCTATGGTATCATTTCCTAAAGATTTTATTCATTATTTTCAGAGAGAAGGGCAGGGAGAAAGGAAGAAAGGGAGAGAAGCATCCATGTATGGCTGCCTTTCACCTGCCTCCAGCTACAGACCTGGCTAGAGACCTGGCTTGCAACCTGGGTATGTGCCCTGGCTAGAGAATCGAACCAGTGACCTTTGGGTCCACAAGCTGGCACCAATCCACTGAGCCACACCAGCCAGGGTTTATTTGTTCCATTGTTGATGGACATTTTAGAGTATTCCCAGCTCGGGGCTACTTGGTTCTAATATATCCAGTATATAATTTTGAAAAAGATTTAATTTACTTATTTTTAGAGAGAGAGGAAGGAAGGGAGAACGAGAAGGAGAGAAACATCAACATGTGGTTGCCTCTCGCCTACCCCGGACTGGGGACACGGCCCGCAACTCAGGCCTGTGTCCTGACCAGGAACCGAACAGGGAAATGCCTGGTTCACAGGCTGGTGCTCAATCCACTGAGCCACATCAGCCAGGGCTCTACTACTGTATATTTTTTATTACACCTGATGCAGTTTTTTTTTTTCAGCTTTACAGTTACACTGACATGAGAATGATGTATCCACAAAACAAAGCAGGTCATTTTTTACCCTCTTCCACTTAAAAGTCTTCTGTTTTCTTCCTGCACCTTCCCTCAAAATAAAACCTGAGCTTCTTAGGATGTCATTTAAGGCCTTATCCAATGTATCCCAAATTAATCCGGAGCTTCATCCCCTACCACCAAACTCCAGCTACTCACTTCTCATTGCTCCCAGACATACCATCCCTTTCATGACTCCTGCTTGTGCACATGCTTTTCCTGCAGCCAATACGAGGTCTGTCCCCAAAGTACTGAGCGCAAACTGTTTTAATTAAATTGGCATATTGGCCCAATACTTTCGGGACAGACCTCGGTTGCTTTCTTCTATGCCTGGAAAATTTCTGCTCTTTCTTCAAGATTCCCCTCAGTGTCACCTCCTTTGTGATGCCTTCCCTAATACTTGCAGGTAGAATCCAGTGTCACCATTCTCAGGGTTCTCCACTAAAATCAGTTCACCTTATTGAGTTTGTTATACTTTAACAAATATGCGGTATTAATGCATGTCAGCCACTCTTCCAAGTACTTTAAAAACATGAACCCATTTTAATCCTCAAAATAACCCCATCAGATAAGTAGCATAAAAATTGAACCCTTGCCCTATTAAAGAAACGGAGGCAGAGTGTTAAAAGTGACTTCTTTCCCTTAGAGCAGGTGGCCTTGGGTGTAGAAAGTGTCAGAGCCTAGTTCGACACCCAGGCCTCAGAGCCCCCATTTTCTCCTACTCTGTCACACTGCCACAGTCACCGAGGTGGCGCTGTCCATATGGTGCAGGAATAATCAGCTGGTGGACACACACGTCTCCTGCACTAGACTGTGCCCATCATGTCACTGACTGACTCATCCCTCTTTGCGCCCTGAGAGCTTGACAGAGTGCTGAATCAATAAACCATATAGTTGGTTTCATGAAGAGGAATGATTCAGAAGAGCTGGGTGGGGGGCCTGCTCGGTGTGAAATGCAAACAGGTTTACTAAGCAATTAACTCAAGAACATGTTAACCCAGGTATAAGTGTTATAAGGCTTCACTAAGATAATGGGTGTGAAGTAATCAGCAGAGTGAATGGTACATGGCGAGTGCACGTAAATGTCATTTGACACTGCACTAATAAAAACAACAGCTCGCATTTAACAAGCAACTACCATGTGCCAAGCGGCCTCTCTCTAAGTGGTTTATTTAACTAATTCAATCCTAATGATAACACTATAAAGTAAGTACCATTGTCCCCTTTGCCTCGGTCAGGGTCTAAGCAGTAAAACAGAGACCCCTTGAAGTGTAAACAGAAGGAATTGAATGGAAGGCATTGATGACACAGGTGAGGGTAGCGCTGAGAAAGCCAGAAGGGATGAAGAAGCATCTGGACATTAGCAGTAGCAGGACACTAAAGGGACAGAGGGAGGGGAGAGGGCTACAGAGCTCAGGGGTAGGGATCACCCAGTGGAAGCTGGAACCACAGTGGCCATCTTTGGGACAGGGGAGAGAGGAGCCTTCCAGCAGCAGCTGGAGCCACAGAAGTGATCCAGTCCCTGGAGGAGGAACTCCCTGAAGCAAAGGCAGAGGGATTAGCTCTCCTGGGTTTCCTGGAACTGCAGGGTTTCCTGAGACATGGGATGTTCAGTGGTGAAACCAGCAGAGTCCTGGACAAACTGGGACCAACTGGTCATCCTGGGGCATAGAGAAGAAGGCAGATGAAATTCCCTGGCTTCTCCCTCTTTCCTCTCTTGCTCCAGGCGGTGCCTCCCACTGGCTAGACCTAGTGGGAAGTTATTTTGGGCAACACCCTGCAGAAGTCAGAACCCCTGCCATGCAGAGCAAAGCAAAGAGCTAGGAATGGTCTTGAGAGTCAACAGGCCCAGGGCTGGTGAATAAACTTTATTACAAGTGAATACTCTTTGGTAAGCAAAGGTGAATGATTCAGGTGAACCTGGCCATTGCTACATGTGAAATACAAATAGGTTTACTAAGCAATTAACTCCAGAACATGAAGACGGGCTCTTTGAGTAGTCCCCATCTACAGGGTTGGGGACAAGCAGCCAAGAACTAGTTTGAGCTACATGGGGCCACTTCACCCCAAAGGCCTATAATTATTACACAACCATTTTACCTATGACTCTACTCCCCTTACACAGGAGGGGAGGCACAGTCTTACACTAGGTCCGGCCTCATGCTGGACAGCCATCAACACTAGGGCTAGCATTGAGTTAGATAGTTCATGCTAATTTCAATTGACTATGTTACTAAGCATGCTGTTTATTTCAGTTGATATTTTATTTTCATAGCAAGAACGCTTTGATGAAGCAGTGCATTGATTTATGTTCCCGCATAAGCTTGTTATCCCATCATGACCCAGTGACAGTTCAAGGACCACCACCGACCAGTCCTTTGGCCACATTTTCGTGGGTGTTGTCTTTGGAAAAGAAACGTAAGTGTAAAAGAGAAGAAAAGGTACTAGCTCCGGGCTTGATATCCACTTCCGTCACTCACTGTGGGCAAATCACTTAACCCCTCTCAGGTCACTTTGTTCCTCTCTGACATGTACCAATTCAAGCCATCCTGCTGACTACACCAGATAAATCATCATGGGACACATGGGCAAGTGAATGAAGTATCTTATAAGTCTAAAGGTTGTTTCCTTTACTGTAGGGCTTAATCCATGTCTGGTTGCAAGAGGAGGTATTATATCCTAAATCTGCCATGATACTTGAAGTGGCCCTGGCTGGTGGCTCAGTGGATAGGCACTGGCCTACGAATCCAAAGACTACTGGTTCTATTCCCCAGTCAGGGCACATAAGCAGGTTGCACACCAGGTCTCCAGCCAGGACCGTGGCTGGAGGGAGGTGAAAGGCAACCATACATTAATGTTTCTCTCCCTTCTGCCTCCTTCCCTGCCCTTCTCTCTAAAAATAATGAATAAAATATATTTTTTAAAAAAGATACTTGAGAGAACTGCCTATGTGGGTGGACATACCAACAGGTGGGTGCCACAGGTGACCTGCACTGAATTACACCAAGGATTCGATGGAACTGATGAGGCACATATTTTAGCAACAACACGGGATTGGGCAGCCTAATTGGCATGTACTCCAAACATATGGGCAGGGCCACTTTGGCCTGACCAATAAGCTCTCACCTTGGCCAGGAGCATGGGTGAGGGTCAGAGTCATTCATGTGCACCTGTGTCACTCAACAGCTGGGCCACCCCTTTAAGGGCAGCATTCCTCTGGTCAGAGGTTAGTCCTCAGCTGGGAAGGGACTTAGGCCATTAGCAAAGACACAAGGAGGCAAAGGGGACCCTCTTGTGTCTCCAGCTCCTGCAGCTCCCTAGCTGTTCAGATGTCTGTAGGCTCTGCAAACGTTGTCTGATAGCCAAGGAGGGCAGTGGGCCAGGTCAGGGAACTGGGACTCCAGCCAGCACTGACTGCTCTGGACTATTGCTCAGTCATGGTCCTTAACATCAGAATCCACACCCAAGCAATGTCCAGTGGAATATCCAAGGATCCCAAGTTCTCCAGGCCCATGATGTCTTCATAGAAAAATACACTGTGCCTGTTTGTAAGAGGTCCCTGCTATCTTGTACTAAGGCCACTTTAGAAGCTGGGATCTGGAGGGTGCAGCTTAGAGTGTGCCTGGGGAGCCCACAACCTCTCTGAGGGTGAGAATCATGCGTGAAGCCCTAGGGAGTCCCAGGGATGGGCCCATGTTGTCCTTCCTCTAATAGATCTGCTCCATTTGCTGAGAGCACATGCAGCCCCCACAGCAAACTCCAAGTTCCTGGGGTTCAGACCTCAAGCAGAACTTGCAAGCTCCACTTCCCTTCATCTCTTCTGGTGTTTGATATTGGTTCCCTTACTTAACGTCTCTTCCCGTCTCCTCCAGCCCTTCCTATTTGATTGCTCAACAATTCTGGAGTCTTACCCCCACCCACCTATATTAGTTCCCTAAACGTGTCTCCTCTCTGCTGGCACTGCACTTGTTTCAGAATGCTGTCCCAGAGAAGCCCCTCAGTGGCTTGAATCTGGCACGAGGCAGTTCCAGGGTGAGGGAGGAAGGCTCTTCCTTGGTGGCATGCTGGGACTAACATGGCTCCTATTTCCTGCCTTTGTGGAGGCACCCAAGGATGACAGCAATAGCACTATTCACTTGACAGGGCCATAGAGAAGACATTAGTTCAGCTACGTCATATGCTGGAACACGGCCAGCAGGGACCAACTGACTGCAATTGAACAAGACTACCTGCGAGGGACTAGGATATGAAACTAGTCCTGTTTTCTTGGGGGAATATGTATCAGGGAACAAGTTCAAATCCAGGTGTGACGGCCCTCTAACGGGAAGACCATGATAGGCTGATGGGCAGCAAGCCAGGACCCCAGCTTCTGGGCTGGAGCCACAGGGAAAGTCCTAGAAACAGGTTCCCAGTCCTCAAAGCCAGGAGCACTAGTCCAGGGCGGCGTGCTGTGGTGGAGGGAGTGCTGACTTTGCTTCGAGCATGACAGGCTTGAGTTCAAATCACAGCAATGTCACTCTGGGCCTGTGTAAAGTCAGACAAGCTAAAGAATCATTTTAAGTTTCCTCATCTGCTAAATGCAGACACGTCTGTGTAGTCGCATAGGCTTCATTTATGGGGTTAAATAGGACAAAGTCTGTGAAAGTTGGTCAGCAGGGACCAACTGAGATTACCACTAACGCTTGAGCCTAACGCAGGAGCTTTGCTTAGAGGGAGGCCAAAGTCCACCTATTATTACCACGGACTGGGTAGGAATGGATTTTCCCGAAGAGGACGTGTAAGCCGAGTGACAGGACCACTTGAGGCTCCACAATCACAGTTCAGTGGCCCTGCCTCTGGTAGAAATGACAAACCTGTCTCCTGGCAGGTCCCTGGGAAGGTGGGCAAGACAGCTCCTGGACCATGGCTGGGAGAGGCTGGAGTTAGGTGCAGGGCCACTTCAAGATCTGCTGTCAGATCAAGTCAGCCTGTTTCAGTGGGCAGAATACATGTCTCCTACCCTGGGCTGGCAGGACCATACCTGCTGCTGGTAGGGGCTAGAGAATTACAGGGTCTTTTGGGGATCGTCAGTGGGACAGAGGTTGGCAGGTCTGCATCGAGGGGCTCAGATGGACATGACTTGTGGTGGGATCTTAGGAGGCAAGACTGTTCCCAGCCTGTGGCAGGATCCCTCAAAGCTCCCACAAAGTTACTGTGACCAAATTATTGAATGCTACCAAATTATTGTTATTGAGCAGGAAGATGAGCAAGACCTATTTTGTCATCTTGCTGACTTTCTCTCACCATTTTCTTTAAGACTACTAGCCTGTTCCCTCCATCCTCACTCTCCCTCACCTTCAGTCTTTTTAACTTAGAGAGAAAACTGAAGCCATTAGGTAGGACTTCCTCAACCCTGCCTTCTCTTCCTCACCACACAGTATTTGTGTTCAGCCACACCATTTCTTTCTACCTGATGGAAAAAGTATGGCCTATTATTCCTGAAGGCTAATTTCTTCTCTTGTACCCTGAGTCCCTTCTCTGTTCCATAACATTAGTTCCTCTTTCCTATTGTCAACCTCTCCCTGAATAACATAAACATGCTTAAGTATTTACCATATATTTAAAAATATGCTTCTCTCGAGAATACCAATTTTTCTTTATCCCTTCCTGATTATCTGTCATCTATCTATCTTTCTTTTTCTATCATCTATCATCATTGAGCCCCACTTGTTCACAGCAGTATCCTGCTCATTAGTGCATGTTACTGTTTTTTATTCCTCTCTGCCTCACTTTTCACAATTTGTCACCTAGTAGCTCTTGTTTCAGGGTCTGGTTTAGGGGGAGCCCAAATTAAAGAGTGGTCAACACTAAATAAGCACTCACTGTGGACCAGACATTATGATATTGCCTTCATATGTCTTAGCATAGTGATTAGGAGTGAGGTTAAATTAGTTAAAATACAGAAAAATGCTCATAACAAGACCTAGCCCATAGTAGGTACTTCATAAATATTAGCTATGCAGTGTGTCAGAGTCCAGTCACAGGCAGAAACCACACCAGTTTTATGAGTAAAGAGAACTTAGTATAAAGAATGAGAATTGGGCATAATAAAGTTGTTTTCCAGGTCACTGAAAAGGTAAAGAGAAAATACGAAAGCGTCATAGACGTAGCAACTGCCGGAAGCAGCAGCCCTCCCTGGGAGAACAAAGCAAAGAGGCAAGAATGATTAAAACTCAGAAGCTGAGAGGAAGGGCCCGTGGGACTGAAAGCCAGACCCCCTGAGACTGGGGTACTCCCCAGCTGGTCCTGCTGACTCTGCTCTTGGAGGAGCCGGCCTGTCAACTGAGGAGCCAGGCATGTGAGGAGGCTAGTGCTGGTGTCTCTGAGAGGAGTATGATAAAGCTGGTTCCATAACTTATAACTTCTGGGGAAGTGAGAAACTGAATTCAGCTATAGCTTCTTGTAGGAACTGCCACTGCTCGTGGGAAGCAGCATTGTTAGGACAATATACACGAACATGAAACCTATAGGAAGGACATAGGACTAAGTCCCTTCTTCCTTCTTGAGCCTTCCAGCCTTCCTCTAGTGTCTCCATTGACAGAGTAACAGGAAGCAGCTGGCAGAACAGAAATGTCTCTAGGGGATCCCTGTCCAGGCATCACAAAGCAGAATATACTGTCGATGGATGGTTTACAGGCTGAGCAACAAAAACATAGTAACTGACACCTGTGGTCTCCACAGCAGTCCTTTAAGACAGGAACTGCCATTACTATTGGGCTTATTTTTGTTCAATTTTATTTTTTTATTATTATTATTTTTTAATATTTTATTAATTGTTTTCAGAGAGAGGGGAAGGGAGAGAGGCAGAGAGGGAGAGGGACAGACATCAATGAATGGTTGCCCTTCACCTGCCTCCAGCTATGGACCTGGCTGGAGACGTGGCTTGCAAATTGGTTATGTGCCCTGGCTGGGAATCAAACCAGGGACCTTTGGGTTTGCAGGCCGGCACCTTATCCACTGCCACCAGCCCAGGCACTTTCACAAAAAGATTGAGTGGGAAATACAGTTATATCCCTGGGTTTGGACAGTGAAATTTAGACTGCAAGTTACTAATCCAAGATCACACAGGTGGTCAGTGATAGAGCCCAGATTACGTCTGGGATCTCAGGTTCCAAAGTCCACATTCTTAGTCACTCCCCACCTAATCAGTGTCTGTTTCTTTCTCCTTACTTGCAAGCTCACATGCTCTTCAATGCCATTCAAGTATTCTACAACTTAGATCTTACATGAATTTGGGTAGGACAATCCTCTTTTTCCTCACCTTCTTTTTCTAAGTTAGTGACTATTTTCTACACTTTGAGGTCAGAGCAAATGAGGTGTTTATTAGGACAGCACTCAGAACCTCAAATGATTTTGGTGACCTTAGTGCTCTGTTGATCCCACTGACAAACATGACAAACTGGTGATACTGCTAAAAAGATGTGTTTGTACCCAACTGGCATTTATCTTAAGTACTAGGCAGAAGACAGAGCTAGTGACCATGCTGTGAGCTGATGTCCACAGCATTTGGTAAGGAGGAGAAAACACAGATATATTTGAGTTTTCACTCCTGAGAGATCAGATGGTTTTCTTTCTTGGGCCAAGCTTCCTCATGACAATCAGCTTGTTCTTTCTGTTGACACGGCCTTCATCTAGATCCCTTTGCTCTTTCTCATCATTCCACATCATTATGCTAAGTCAGGAGCTCTGGGATTGAGTTTGAAGGGTAGGTGTGGGGTCATTAGCAGGTCACTAATACCTCTCAGCAGGTTGGGGAGTTTTGAGACAAGTGATTGCCCAATTGTAAAGCCAACACCTGATAGCCTTCACGCTAGAGGGTAGAGATCTCTCTCTACAAGGAAAACTGCAGCTGGAATCCTTCTCAGGGGCTGCCCTTCAACAGGAAGTCTGGTTTCACTCAGCACAACGATGCTGACTCCAACTCTGGACAATGCACGTGTATGACCACATTTTAGAAATGACAGTTATCATCGTTGTCTAAAGTTATGATATTTCAAGGTGCAGGAGTTCTCCCTTCCCTCCTAACAGGCTGGAAGACTTCTACTCGCCCAAATCACTGTGATAGTTTGGACAATCTTGAGCTTGGTGTGACACAGACATTGCTCTGGGAATCTGTTTTGCCGGGGGAGAGCCTGTACACTGTAATTAAGGTTATTCAGAGATACTTAGTGATAAGTGACTGACATTCTGAGTTTCCTAACAGGGATGAGGATTTGATAAAATTTGTGAGTAAGACATTTTTCTATCATAGTAATTAGCAACCTGGGCCTTCCTGACCTCCTCAAGCAACGGCCTTTAGTCAGCTATGGGCATTTCATGGCAACAGCTCCCATCTTTAGCAGGCCACCCTTAGTGGATGTAGTTATGAAGGCTGATGCTTCCACAGCAAGAGACGTGAACAGTCTCTGTTGTCTGCCAGTCTGAAGACAATGTCAAGCCTCAGTACCTTGCGTCCCTTCTCAATATTATCTCAAATCCTCTCTGATTCAGTTGGTAAGGATCTGACCTTCCAGATTCCCACCTATAGAAAAACCCACCCAATGAAAACTTTTCTTCAGCATTGCAAGATTTCTGATATGTTATCATGACCGAGACGTATCACAGGACCTACAACCCATAGATTAGTGCCACAGTTTGAATCCCAGGAACCAAAAGTAAGGGAGAATGGCCTGTTTGTGAAAGCCAGGAATAAAAGTTAAAAAGAAAAAGAAGAAGAAGAAGGCTTCAATCTCAGCCAGTATAAAGCATCATGAAACAGGAACTAAAAAGAATAGAAGTAAAGGGGAGCAGTTTAGTCAAGAACCTAGTATGGAAGAACCACGGACATGGACAAGTGAGATTGACTTTGTTGGGGAGTGGGTGGGTGGGGAAGGGGACAGAGGGGAGGAAAAAGGGGATGGGTGTAATACAACAACAATAAAATTAAATTTAAAAAAAGAATAGAAGCTAAGTGGGGAATGAAGTTGAGGACATCAGCTGATGGTAGAAAACACATCTGAAGTGCTTTCACTCTGTGTTCTTGTCTAAACAAGGTATAGATAGGGTGGGCTGGCTTAAAAGAACAGAGTCAGAGCACACAGCAATGGCAATATAACACTGAGGACTTTCCATCAATATGCCCACGAGGCTGTTCTGGGCAATTCACATTCTGCTCATTTGTAGGTTGGGGTTTGAACATGTGACACAGTTTGTGTCAACGAATAAATTTACTGATGATGTTGGTATCTCCTCTGAAACAGAAACTGTCTTTTCGTTAATTTTAGCAAACTTTTTTTTTTAAAGATTTTATTTCATTATTTTTAGAAGGAGGGGAAGGGAGAGAGGCAGAGAGGGAGAGAGACATCAATGTATGGTTGCGTTTCACCTGCCTCCAGCCACAGACCCGACTGGAGATCTGGTCTGCAACCCTGTTATGTGCCCTGGCTGGGGAATCGAACCTGTGACCTTTGGGTTCGCAGGCCGGCGCCTTAACCACTGTGCTACCAGCCAGGGCTATTTTAGCAAACTTTTAAATGTGGCAACAACCATACATTGATGGTTCTCTCCCTTTCTTCCTCCCTGCCTGCCCTTCTCTCTAAAAATAATGAATAAAAAACTTTTTTAAAAAGAAATGTGACAACAAATAGAACAGGTGTTCCATAGTGGTTTTGGTCCCACAAGAGTCCTCTGTGTATTGTGGAGACCATGTCAGGGAAACTCGGGTTAACCTGCATCTGTATTGCCAATCTACTAACTCCAACCACATCAACCTTGAAAGGTTCAGGATCCTTCCAAAATTCTAATATGTTTGCTCCAGTTCATTTCTGGTGATGTCAGTGTTCCTAAAAAGCAATATAATCATTGTTTCAATGCCCAATGTAGTCCTTCAGAAGCTAACTCTTATTATGGCATACTTGCTAGTTAAAGCCTTTTCCATATATTGAGCACGATTTCATGTGCTTACTGGCCATTCCTATATCTTCTTTTATAAATTGTCTATTCAAGTCTTATGTCAGTTGGGGGGTTAATTTATTTTTTATTGATTTTAGGGAGCTTTGTATATTCTGCATACAAGTATTCATATATGTATATACACATATGTTTTCTACCTGTTTGTGGCTTGCCTAGTTAGTGTCATAGCTGTGTCTTTTCATAGTAAGCTACTGTTTTAAATTTGATGAATTCTACTTTATTGAATTTTTTACTGCTAATGCTTTTGGTGTTCTAAGAAATTTTGTCTACACCAAAGTAATGAAGATACTGTAAAATTCTTTAGTTTTATGATATTATCTTCTAAGTGTAAGTCTTTAATCAATTTCAAATTAATTTTTGTGTCTTGTAAGTTAGAGAGTAAGGTGTACTTTTCCATACAGATATCCAGTTTTTCCACTACGGTTTGTTGAAATCAGATCACATGAATCATCTAAATGTTTTCTTCTCGATCAAGTTTGTTTTAGCTATTTTAAAACTCACAGAAATGGAAACATTACTTTTCTTTTTTCAAATGTGTTTGGCTATTCTAGATCCTTTAAATTTCCACACCGCCCTGGCTGGTGTGGCTCAGTGGATTGGCACTGGCCTGTGAACCCAAGGGTTGTTGGTTTAATCCCTAGTCAGGGCACATAGCCAGGTTGCAAGCCAGGTCCCCAGCTAGAGGTAGGTGAAAGGCAAACATACATTGATGTTTCTCTCCCTTTCTTCTTCCCTCCCTGCCCTTCTCTCTAAAAATAATGAATACAATCTTTAAAATTTTTTCCACATATATATATTTTAAATAGATTGTCTATGACTATAAAATCCAGCTCTGATTTTGAGTGGGGTAGTGTTGAAGTCATAGCTCCATTTGGGGCAAAGCAAAAGTTTTACAATATTAGGTTTTCTAATTGATGCCTAACGGAGATCACCCTGGATATGTTTCTGGGGAATGAGAAGCATCAAGTTAAGGAGTTGCGAGACGAGGAGTTCTTCATCTGAGGTTCATGGGATCCCACAACTGCACCCAATTAAGTGGCATGGAAAATTCTGGACATATACATAGGGCTGCTCTTTTCTGAGGTGAGGACACATAGTGCACATTAGATTTGCAAAGGGTTCCATCTATCACCCAAAACCAGATGAGGAAAAAGACTATCTATCCATTGTAATGAAGGTGCACCAAGAAATCCAGTGCAGAGCTGTCTTGAGATGGCCCAGACTCTTGATTTCCATGGACTGTAGATTTTGACTCAAGCATATGTATTGTCCCCTTCCCCATGACAGACAGACAAGGTCCAATCCTGAAGACTGTACTAAAACATCCTTGTAGGAGCGGTCAGATGAAGCCAACTTCAGCATTTGGAGTTGGTCTCCAGGGCCCCAGGGTTAAACCTTAAATCTATCCCCTCCTCCACCAACCTCTGAGGACAGCGCTCTGGGTAAGGGGAAAATTTACCCTGAAGCAGGAAAGGTCCAAAAGCTGTGTGCTTTGCCTGGGGCAGGGTGGGTGGGGGAGGGAAGCAGGGGCTGATTGTTGGCAGAGTAAGACATCAGGGGGTATCACTGAGGCACCCTCAAGCCAGCCCTTTGCAAGTTGTCCTAAGTTCTTCAGCAGACAGCTCTGTTAGCTGAAGGAGCCGCAATGCCCTTAGGAAGGCAATCAACGGTGGCAAACCTTGGCAGGGAGAGCATTACCGCTCACATTGGCAGGAGCAACCGCAAGGGTGGAAGAACCGCATGCAGAGGTACAGCAGTGGCAGCTTCCGGTCAGAGCCAGCACGCTGCTGACAGAAGAGGGGCGCTGGCACTAGGTGCAGATTAATACAATAACACCCAGCACCACAAGGAAAGGGTACAGCCTGGAGAGCTTGGGGGATCAGGAACTCTCCCACTAATTGAGGGATCAGAGTTGCGGAGGCATCCATGCGAGCAGGCAACCCACAGGAAGGAGCGTTTTATGATTAGCACACGATGAACATAAAAAGCAGACTGACTTTTACTCAGTTATATTATGGGTTTTGAATCCTCCATGATGGTTGGACCCCTCCCCATCCCCATTGCCTGCACCTGGGGTGGGCTTCTCCCCGCACCTCTCCCCTCAGGGCACCCCCTGCTCCAAACACTGGGGCCTGAGCAATAATGGGAATGAAATTAGCCTCCTACTCTTGACAAACTGCAAAACAGCTCTGCCTCTCCTGGAGGGAGACCCATCCGTTTGCAGTTCCTCCCATGTAGGTAGATCCCAGGAGGCAATCAGGCGAAGGCCTGGCTGTATGAGGGCAGCCAGCACCCCACAAGCAGCAAGTACTCCTTTCAGCCCCAGCTCCACTCTTACAGCTCACTTCAAACACAAAGGGCATTAATCCATGTGGACTGCAGAAAACACATATGGGCAAAATATCAGCTGCTTGGTTCTTCCAAGTGCTTAAAGTGAATGGAAAAATACAGAGCAGACCTTTCATAACATAACATTCCAATGATATTGCCCCCTTTTTTGGGTCCAAAAGGCAACCTTATTTTCATCCTAATAAAGATCTCATGCAGAACTTTCTTCTAACCTGTGGGAGAAATACTTGCCTATTTTCTTGGTATATTTCTTCTCTTAAAACTGCATTTCCTCCTGTTTTTACACTGCTTCTCTCCTCTAGCCTCACCTTGGGAATACAAGTTTCCATTGGGGAGCCTACTTAAGTAGATTCTGTGTCTCTTTAACTCATACACCAGAAATTTAGAAATCTGGCTTTTTCATTCCAGAAGGATATTGGGGAGGGGGGGGCATGAGGGAGGAGGAAGCTCATTAGCTTGTCAATCAAATGTGTATTTGCAAAACACTTGGTTTGCATCAAACAGTACAGACTTGAATGAATAATAAATGTATTGTGCACACTGAATATATATATATATTTTTTTACAAAAATGAAACGCCAGAGAAAAACAAATGCATTTATGTGGGCAAAACTAGTATTTTTATCTGATTTATTCTGTTTAAAAATCCCGTATTTTCAAACTTATTAAAATAATCCATCATTTCTTCCCATGCCTAAGTTGATTCCCAAGCGTTTGATTACTGTTACATCAAAAGGAAAATAAATACAATGCGTGTCATTAAAGTAATTCAGTGCAAATTGGGCATAACGCAAAATTACATTATTAACAGCTGTTAAATGACTATAAAATGTAATTAGGCACACTCAATTCGCTACTCATGAACTGGACCTGCTTTCTAAAATATCAATTTAGAACTTTGATTAGGCAAGACAAAAGCAGACGTATTTAGATTCTAGGTTTAAATTCCTGGTAATGACTACATCCCCCTAAGACCTTTACTGGGATTCCTAAAAGGAGGAGGAGGAGGAAAAGGAGGAGAAGAAGGAGAAGGAGGAGGAGGAGGAGAAGTCAGCTGCTGTTTAAGCACAGAAGGAGGGGGTGGGGGTTATCGTGGGGGTGCCACTGTGTTCCCACTGAATCCCCGCCAGCTGCAGTGAGGGAGGAGCGCCCTGGTTAAATTTTAACTCTTCCCACAGTGAGGGAACAAAGCCCCGCACAGATACTTCTACTATAGATGTTTATGGCCCCTGCTCTTCTTGATCACTTCACTTAACTTTGCCTGCCTTGTTTGACACAGTGTTAATCTGCTTAATAAATATTAGAAAATATTTGATTCCTCAGCCAGGGCACATAATCAGGTTGCAAGCCAGGTCTCCAGCCAGGTCCCCAGCTGGAGGCAGGTGAAAGGCACCTCCCTGACCTTCTTTCTCTCTCAAAAAAAAAAAAAAAATAATAATAATAAAAAAATTTTTTTTTAAGATTTTACTTATTATTTTTAGAGAGACAGGAAGGGAGAAAGGCAGAGAGGGAGAGAGACATCAATGCATGGTTGCCTTTCACCTGCCTCCAGCTAAGGACCTGGCTGGAGACCTGGCTTGCAACCTGGTTATGTGCCCTGGCTGGGAATTGAACCAGCGACTTTGGGTTGGCAGGCTGACACCAATCCACTGAGCCACCAGCCAGGATTGAGCTCCTTTTTTATAGTTGTTAGAGCGTGTTTTCTGAAGAGAGGCTGGTACGGTTCAGTGGTGAAACACACGGTCTGTGGAGCCAGACCAAACTGGGTTTCAATACTGGTGCTACTACCAGTTCTTTGTGTTGTGATTATGGGAAAATTGTGTCACTGCTCTGAACCTCAATTTCAGCATTTATAAAATGGACCCAATACTAGTATCATTTCCTTATCCCAAAATTCTGCAGCCATGAGAGTTTTGGAATTCAGAAACATCTGGATTTAAAAATGTATAGTACACCCCTGACTGGTGTGGCTCAGTGAGTTGGATATTGCCCCACAAAGCAAAAGGTCACCAGTTCAATTCCCTGTCTGGGCACAGGCCAGGTCCCCAGTAGAGGGTATGCAAGGTCATTTCTCCCACACATTGACATTTCTCTCCCTCTTTCTCCCCTCCTTCCCCTTTCTCTAAAAATAAATAAATATTATCTTAAAATATATACAGCACATATTTTGTATCCTACAAAATGCTTCCAGCAGTCTGAGATAAGGTTTAAAAGCAAACACTTAGTATTTCTACAGTGAAATGAAAGCATAAAAGCATAATTACACAAAAAGGGATAAAATGACAAATAGCCTATGTTAAAAGTTCATGGAAAAAGTTCAGGTCAGCTTTTGCTGTCAAATCAAGTTAAGAAAAAAATGATATGTTCAACTTTGGGTTTTTAAAGCTTTATATTTCAGAATTTGCATACAGGACTGCGGGCATGTGAGGATGAAATGAAATATGTATAATACTTACATGGCGGCAGCTTCCTAAAGACTTAAAGGAAGCAACCTATTGTTATCATGGTCATGTATGTACGTGGGTTTAATCCCTCACTGTCAGTGAGGTGTTGGAGAGGGAGAGGTTATATCTTAAATTGCCAACCTCTCACATTGCATTGTACTTGGTAGGTGCTCAGCAAAGAACATTTGACTGAATGAAATACATTATCTCCTTGCTGTGACTGTAACATCCAGTCGCAGAAATATACAACCTTATAAATGGCTGACTAATCAAAATTAGACCTGAATTCCTCCCAACAAAGTTTACAGGCATGGCCACCAAGAGGCAAAATAGATCAAAATGAAGTCATGTGCACTTTCTATAGGCAAGGTTAGATTGTTTCCTTTGTCACGACAGTCAAAAAACATGACCAGCTTTCAGACAGGATGGGAAAAGAATGCAGTTGTGATGAGGAACACTATCCACAACCTGGCCGAAGCTAAAGCAAGGGCAAGAGAGAAGCATTTGACCCAGGGGTCATGTGAAGCCGGGCTGGGAACTGAGGGAAAGTGGCTGACTCCTGGGTGGGATAAGTACTTTGGTGGCATGAGTTGGTGGTCTGATGGCAGTCACCCTCCAAACGCCGCCAGCACAATCAAGACTAATTGGTCTTTGTCGGCAGCTCAATGCAGGCCCCAACCTGAATAGATTCCCTTCTCTCAGGCAGACACCCCGAAGAGGATTCAGCGCTTGTGAATAATTTGGCCAAGCCTAACTTGAAGCAATAAAACCTTTAGGGCCCTTCCAAGACCTTCTTTCTACAGGGAAGAAAGATCCTGCTGGCAGGTTAGAGGAACTTGTCTTCCATCAGCAGGCATAAAGGCCTCAATGGATCACATTTGGGATATTCATACAGATGAAAGGAGAAGAATCCTTCAGGAGAAAAATGAGCTGTCTTCTACATTGGGTGAGACATGGAAAACTGAATGGCAGGTCATTTTACCTGGATGATCAGTCACTGGTCATATGTGGCTGGAGGCCTCTGGAACTCAGGGACTAGGAAAAATGAAAGGAATCAGCTGGAGGTCTGGCCCAAGGGGATCATTTTCCAGCATGAATTCGTTCATTAACTCCTGGAAAGTCTGTTTTTGTCTTCTAACCTCAAGGCCACTCCTGAGTTCAAAATGGTCCCAAAGCATAAACTAGTCCTGTATACGGGTAACAGGGAGAGCCTACCAAGAGCTAGTTACTATAGGGTGTTCGCTCTTGTGATACCCCACCAAGGCAATCATAGTCAAAGAAGGTCTGTTTTTGCTTGAGGCAAGTTAGAGTCTTCTGAAATAATGGTCCTGTATCTAAAGAAATGCCTGGAAAGTCATGAGCCTGGGAGCTATGATTATTGTTTCAGCAAATGTATGTGAACCTAGCCAGCCCATAGGGGTCTGGTCAGCTATCTCGGTGACGCTACCCTTGTCAAAAACATTTCAAAACCCTTCTGAGGGATTAGCTCCAGAGTTTCCATCATATTCTTAGGAATGTTTGCAATGGTAAAAATACTACCTTTTTTGGAAGGTGGGTTTGACATTTACATAGAAGCCGTAAGTTACCCAAAGACAAAAATTAAGTAGGTAGCCCAAGAAACACCATTTGAAGATAAAAGTAATGAAGTAATGCTCTTTTTAGTAGATAAGCCAGAAGGGAAAAAATAAACTTTTATTGAGCTCCCACTACATGTCAAGTATCCTTATATAACCCTCATCTCATTTCATCTTTAAAAGAATTACCTTGAGCCCTGGCTGGAGTAGCTCAGTTGGTTGGAGTGTCGTCCCATAACCAAAAGGTTGTGGATTCTACTTCTAGTCAGGGCACGTACCTAGGTGCAGGCTCAATCCCAGCCTGGGTGTGTATAATCCCAGGTGTGGGTGAATATGATTTGCAGTCTGGGCGCATATGATCCCTGGTCTAGGTGTATGTGGGAGGCAACTAATTAATGCTTGTCTTTTATATTGATGTTTCTCTTTGTCCCCTCCTCTCTCCCTTCTTCTCTCTAAAAGCAAAGGGAAATGCCCTAAGGCAAGGATTTGAAAGTTGCCTTGAGGTACATATTATTACTCTCAAGTAGAAAACGGGGCTCAGAGAAGTCAAGTAACTTCTGCAAGGTGACACAACTTGTCAGTGGGAAAGCTGAGACTGACAACAATTTCATCTATTTGCCTGCAAAGCCAATAAATGCTCTTTGCATTATACCACATTGCCTTCTTTGAATGCAATTAAAATGAAAAAATAAGGAGTCTCACAACCTTGATACACTCATAAACCATCATTTTCACACTAGTAAAAGAAGGTGAATACACCTGTAAAAGAATTGTTTTGAAATAGAAGAGTTCCAGGAATGTTAGCAATGATCAAGTGGAAGAAGGTATTTGCAAATGACACTCCTGATAAGAAATACATAAAGTATATGTAAAGAACTCATATAGCTCAACAACAAAAACCAAACAATTCAGTTTAACAATGGGCAGAAGATACTTTTCCAAGGAAGATACACAGATTGCCAACAGAGATATGAAAAGTTACTCAACATCACTAATTATTAAGAACATGCAAACCAAAATGACAACAGTCATGGGGATGTGACACAGCATAAGGAATACAGTCAATATTGTAATAACTACATGTGTAAGGTGTCAGGTGGGTACTTGAAATGCTGGGGGAATCATTATGGAAATTATATGCTTGTCTATCTACTATGTTGTATGTCAGAAACTAATACAAAATAATATTGAAAGTAGACTGTAATTGAAAAAAATTTAAAGAAATGTGTTGGAGAGGATGTGGAGAAAAGAGAACCCTCATACACTGTTTGTGGGACCAGAAATCAGTATAGCCACTATGCAAAACAGTAAGGAGGGTCCTGAAAAAATTAAGAACAGAACTATCATACAATCCAGCAATTCCTCTTCTGGATATTTACCTGAAAAATATGAAAACACTTATTTGAAAAGATATGTGCATCTTTACGTTCATCGTAGCATTATTTACAATGGCCAACAAAGGGAAATAAACTAAGTGTCCATCAATGGTAATTGGATAAAGAAGATGTGGTACATATATACAAAGGAATATTGCTCAACTATAAAAAGGTGAAATACTGTCACTTTTGACAATATGGATGGATCTTGAGACTTATGCTATGTGAAATAAATCAGATGGAAAAGGGTAAAAACAGTATGGTTTCACTTATATGTGAAATGTAAAACAAAAAGTAACACACTAATAAACAAAAATAAACTAGAGATCCAGACAACAGAATGCTGGTTACCAGAGGAGAAATGGGGTCGGGTCAGGGCAAAGTGGGCAAAGGGGACTTAAGGTAGCAAGCACCAAACAGATATTGAATTATAATCTTGTATACCTGAAAATTATATAATGCTATTACCGATGTGATTATATTTAATTTTAAAATAATAATTTTATTATTTTTTAAAAAAATTATTTATTATTATTTTCATAGAGAGAGAGAGGAAGGGAGAGAGGCAGAGAGGAAGAGAAACATCAATGTATGGTTGCCTTTCACCTGCCTCCAGCTACAGACCTGGCTGGAGACCTGGCTTGCAACCTGGTTATATACCCTGGCTGAGGAATCAAACCAGTGACCTTTGGGTTCGCAGGCCGGCACCTTATCACTGTGCTACCAGCCAGGGCTTAAGATAATAATTTTAATTTGAAATAAGAACTTGTTATCCAGAGAAAACCTTGGGAATTATATAAATGTTACAATTCTGATAAAGATGACTTATTTTTCCTAAGTTAATTGATATTTTAAATTCTGAGGACAACTTGCAGTGGCAGTAGTCCCCAAACAGTTTACATTTTAGTTGGGAAAAGAGACTCCCCTGTCCAGTCATATCAAGTAAACAGATAAAAAGCAAATAAACAGATAACTCTAAGTATTTTTTTTTAGACTTTATTTATTATTTCCAGAGAGAGGGGAAGGGAGAGGGGCAGAGAGAGAGAGAAGCATCAATGTATGGTTGCCTTTCACCTGCCTCCAGCTGGTTGGAGACCTGGCTTACAACCTGGGTATGTGCCTTGACTGGGGGATTGAACCAACAATCTTTGGGTTCACAGGCCACTGCCAATCCTCTGCACCATCAGCCAGGGCTGTAAGTATTTTTTAAGATTGTATTTATGTATTTTCAGAGAGGGAAAGGGAGTGAGAGAAACATCAGTGTGTGGTTGCCTCTCACACACCCCCAACCAGGAACATGGCCTGCAAGCCAGGCATGTGCCCTGTCTGGGAATCAAACTGGTGATCTATTGGTTCACAGGCCAGCACTCAATCCTCTGAGCCACACCCACCAGGTGATAATTGTAAGTTTTGAAGAGGCTTATGAAGAAAACAGGTTAGAGGCTGAGACAGTGAATGGTATGGGCACCTACTTTAGGCTTCTCTAGGCAATGGCAGGATGACAGGACAGTTGTATGAAGCATGAGGGCAAAGAGAATTTCAGACAAGGAAAACAGCATGTGCAAAGGCCCTGGGGCTGGAAAGAGCTTGGTATGTTCAAGGGACAGAAGAAAAAACAATGTTGTGAGAATATGGTAAATAAGGGGAAAGAAGTGTCACAAAATGAGGTGGAAGAGAAGGTCAGAGGCAAATTATGCAGTTTTCTAAACTGGGGTAAAGACTGAGTTATATTCTAGATGAAATAGGGAGCCATCAGAGGGTTTTACGCAGAGGATGGCATGATGTATTCGCTGAAGGTAGATCACTGGTAGCAGTTGTGGAGACTGGATTGCAGGGAAGCAAGAGTAGAAAGAGGGAAAACCTTCATTGCAGGTGTAAAGGAAGGTGAAGATTGTGACTTGGACTAGGGTGACCACAATAGATATGGAGAAAGGAGGATGGATTTTGGGGTGTATTTAGAAATAAATGCAATGGATTTCCTAATGAAATATGTGGCCTGAGGGAAGGAGACACTCAAATGACTTGGTGAGTGGTGGCACCATTCATTGAGCCAAGGAAGAATGGAAAAGAAACAGTATGTTCGTGGGAAACCAACAGTTTAGTCTTGGACTTGCTATGCACAGGAAGCCTTTTAAATGTCTATATGAAGATGCTAGTTAGATAGTTGGAGATGTGAATCTGGACTAAATTAAATAAATTTTGGAGTCATCAGCATATGTTATTATCTATAGCCACGGGACTTGATGAGAGTATATATAGTAAAAAGGAAATGGACACAGACAAAACCCTGAAGTTCTCCAACATTAAGCGACTGAGCAAAGGAGAAGGAAGTCAGCAAAGAGATTTGGAATCATGTAGAGGGAAGAGGACAGAGCACTGATTGCTGATCTAAACTGCATGACTCCCAGGGATCTAGGATAATGGGATGGGGACTATGGCCCATCCCATAGTCCCCATGGTTCTTGTAAATGGATGCAGATGGATGGTTCTTATAAAGTCAAAGTGTCTGGTTTTTGTGCTTGATAATAGTACTGGGTCCTGGCTTCAGATGATCAGTTCTTGGGGTCAGGTCCTTTGCCAAATAACCTGGGAAGATCTCTGAACTGTTAGTATAGTTTCTCAGCACCCTAAGCATTGGTAAACCAACACAGGAAGCTGCCTTTGCTGCCCACAGGTGACACTAATGACTATAGCCAAACCCACATCCTGCGGACTTATAGCCAAGCAAGACTAAGCAACCATAGGTAGTACAAACGGTGACTATTCAAAAGACCCACAAGGCCTTGTCCTCTAATGTCACTGAGGAATTCATCAGGGAATCAAATAAAGTTTGTGCTATTTACTTAATGTCTGTCTTATGTACTAAGTGTGTCCCCCGTGAAGCAGGAACCATGTCCTGACTTGTTTTCCACCTTATTCCTGATACCTAGCTAGTGCCTGCTCGTGCTGATTAACTGACTTATGAACCATCTCAGTAATGGGGGTTTGGACTGAGCTGGCAGATGAGCTTGTTGAAGCAAAGGGCCATTCTATAAAGTTTCTGGCTGTCCAGAGGCCACTGTTCCTCGGGGTCTCCAGGTAGTCACTGGTCCCAGAAGTTCTACAGGCGGCCAGTATTTAGCAAAAGCAAGGTGAAGCTATAGAACAGAGATTAGGGCTTGTTCCATTACCATCAGGACTGAGTGGGTTCCAGAGGGTCTCAGCCTGTGGGCCCAAATAGAGTGAGGCCAGGTTTGTTGATGTTAGAACAGACCCTATCAACTGTGTCCACACTTGGCTGCGGACATCAGGATAGGCTTCTCTTAGTTGCTTGTGCTCCTTCCCTGCTTCAACATCAGTCCAGCCTGTAAGGGGCAGGATCTGCTGGTCACCAGATGTAGCAAGTGGTCAGCCAGCTTTGGATGTATATACGCAGGCTGCAAGCTGGGCTTGGTTACCTCTCTGTTAAATGAGAATACAGCTAATCCCCATATAACACAGCACTTCTATAACATGATTTTGCTCTAACATGGTTTGTGAATTGGGGGAAACCCTCATACAACATAGCATCCTACAACACAGTTTCACTCCAACACGGTTTGAAAATAAGAGAAATCCCCAAACAACACGGAGTGTAATAAGAGCTTTTAAGAGCAAAAAATATCTCATTCAAAATTAGGGAAATTCCCAAACAACATGGAACATAATAAGAGCTTTTAAGAGCAAAAGATATCTCATTTGAAATTAGGAAAATCCCCAAATAACATGGAAAGCAATATAAAATAACAGATTTTTGTTCAAAAAGTACAGGATAGAAGTCAAAATAATGCTGAAGAAAGTTCAGAGGATGATATTGTGTCACAAAGAAAATGACCTCAGTTAATGGTGCTTAGTAGTGATGATGAAGAAAACATTATTTAATATATATTAATATGTTATAGTTGGGTGCACATGGCTTTAATGAACATATTTCTCTAATTATAAAAATATAATACTATGTTAAATTATTTTTTAAGATTTTATTTTATTATTTTTTAGAGAGAAAGGAAGGGAGAGAGGCAGAAAGAGAGAGAGAGACATCAATGTATGGCTGCCTTTCATCTGCCTCCAGCCATGGACCTGGCTGGAGACCTGGCTGGAGACCTGGCTTGCAACCTGGTTATGTGCCCTGGCTGGGGAATCAGCCAGGGCTTAAAAAATGTTTTTAAACCTAACCTTTTTTCTATTAGTTCTTTGTTTTGTACAACATGAATTCGCGTAACACGGCATTTTTTTAGGAACCTAACAGCCATGTTATATGGGGGCTGCTTGTAGCTCCTCAACGAGTAAGGACTGCATGGGAGCCCATATCAAAGCTGGATAGTCCACCAAACAGGAATAGGTAACATAGAGAGAGAGAGATTAAGTGACTTTCTCAAGATCGCATTAATAGTCATTGGAAAGTCTACAAAGAGACATCTCTTGACCTCCCATTTCTCCACCATACAGCTGCAATGCTCTCCTGAGATCCTGTTGTATTCTAAGAATTCCAGACACCAAGTGTGTAAACAAGTCATTAAAAAACACATTAAGCCTTGGCTGGTAGCACAGTGGATAAGATGCCGGCCTGCAAACCCAAAGGTCACTGATTTGATTCCCCAGCCAGGGCACATAACCAGGTTGCAAGCCAGCCAGGTCCATAGCTGAAGGCAGGTGAAAGGCAACCATATGTTGATATCTCTCTCCCTCTCAGCCTCTCTCCCTGCCCCTTTCTCTAAAAGTAATAAATAAAACCTTAAAAAATGGAGAAAGCATGGAGGCTATATAGTTTTTTACATATACTGAAAACCTAAGATATGATCTCATGGATAACTAAGTTCCAATCTGCATGACCCCCTTCATACTCTGAAGCATAAATAATAATTGGATTCCAAAGTACTTTGGAATAATTTTGCACCTTCAAAACTATTATACTATAGCCCTGGCTGGTAGCGCAGTGGTTAGGGTGCCGGCCTGAGAACCCAAAGATCGCAGGTTCGATTCCCCAGCCAGGGCACATAACCAGGTTGCAAACCAGGTCTCCAGTCAGGTCCGTGGCTGGAGGCAGGTGAAATGCAACCACACATTGATGTCTCTCTCCCTCTCTGCCTCTCTCCCTTCCCCTCTTTCTAAAAATAATGAAATAAAAATCTTAAAAAAAAAAAAAACAAAACTATTATACTGCTTTGGTTGGTGACACAGTGGATAAGGCACTGGCCTGCGAACCCAACGGTTGCTGGTTCAATTCCCAGCCAGGGCACATAACCAGGTTGGCTGCAAGCCAGGTCTCCAGCTAGGTCCATAGCTGGAGGCAGGTGAAAGGCAACCATACAAAGATGTCTCTCTCCCTCTCTGCCTCTCTCTCTTCCTCCTTCTCTAAAAATAATGAATAAACTCTTTTTAAAAAAAATCAATTCCACCAACAGGTTTTCTAAAATTACACTGTTTCACTTTACACAATAGCCTGGGGCCCTCTGAACCCTGGGAGAAATGTTAAAATAGGAAGAATGCCTAAAAAGCCTTAACGCTGGGAGAGATGGATATAGATGTGCTGAGAAATGCAGAGGCAAGAGAACCGAAAGAAAATGGGACAATAATGAACAAAACTAACAACAAGCAAAACAGAACCAAATATATGAATACAGTGAATAGGCCTTCAGTGGTCAGGGGGAAAGAGGTTGGGGGGAGGGGGAAGGCAGAGGCAAGGAAGGGGAGCAGCTGAGACAAGAACCTAGTATAAAGGAACCATGGACATGGACAACAGGTGGGATTGACTTTGGGGGGAATGGGTGGGTGGGGAGGGGGACAGAGGGGAGCAAAAAGGGGATGGATGTAATACAACAACAATAAAAAAAAGAAAAGAAAAGAAAAAGAACGATTGCCCTGCTTCCTGACAGCTTTCCCCTTCTGTGAGACTGGCAGGATCCTTGTCGTGATAGCTCAAGTGAGCATCTATGATTTGCAGCGAGATGCCAGAAACTCATTGGAAAATCTCTCTAGCCCAAATTGGTCAGGATCCCTCCTTAGACTCAAGTGTGTGTTTATCCAAATAACCCCCGGGGATGAGGATTCAGATGCATATTCAGAGGTGGTAGTTTATCAGTGGCATGTGGAGAATGTTGTTCCTGCACTTACAAGATCCAGAAATCCTGCTTAAACATCCATGTCTTCACCACTGAGCAAGTGTTCTTCCCCTTCCCTTGGAGGGCTTCTGATGAATAGAAATTTTATAGTATTTTGGATGGAGGAAAGTGGGCCTGATGTAAGTAAATTTGTTGTCTGAAGAGTTAAGCTACAAGTTAACCCAAGGGGGAGAATGACCTATGGATTTGGAAATGCAAAACATTAAATAATTGGGAATATGTTGAGAAAAGTGATCTCCATATAAAAAGCCTCAGTACAAAATAAGAGGTAAATGAAGACACAGAGCAAGGTGCACCAACCTCTTCTAAATCAGACTGAAAATGGTGAAAAGAAACAGAACTATATTAAAAATAAATATTCTTTATTTCAATGCTGAATACACTGGGTTTTATTTTGCTCTTGGCGTTCTCGAATGAGGGTGGGTGTAGGGCAACACTTAGGCAAACTTTCTCAAAAACAAAACACAGAGAAGCCTGTATCCCTCTTGCAAAAAAAGACTCAGTGCTGACTCTATGCAAACACCTGCTACCTGGCACTCAGCCAGCTTGCTAACTAACCCTGTATTTCAGCCCAATTAGCTAAGGACGCGTCATCCAGAACATGTCCATTATTCCTGGTAATTTCCCAAAGTTTCGGACAGGATTATACAAGGAAAGGTGGACATAACCTTCTTTCACAAGGATCTTTTACTAAAAAAAACATCCCATCGCATGCATTCTTGAAAATCCCAGGGACATCCCTAAAAATGCATAATGTCCAAACTAAAAGGAACCTTTGAGGGTCTCATTATGCAGCCCCTTATCAAAGGGAGAAACTAGGGGGCTTCCACAAAGCCTCCAATAAGCTATGAGCAGATAGAAGGCAAATATAAAAAATTTAAATAACTCGCTTTTTCAGATCCAGTGCAGGGACAGGAATTCATTGTCATAGATTGAGTTTTTGCAAATTAAGTAAGAATTCACTTTTTACCTTGGTTCACAGGGTACAAGGAGGCAGAATTAGAGGAGGCAGGAACTGATCATTGCAAATGCTTGCCTGCCATTACTTCTTAGTAGCATTCTTGTGCCTCAGTGTCTCCATCTGTAAAACAAGAGAGCAAGGGACTTTGTAAGTTAGGAGCAAGGACATCATGACTGCATGCATAGGCACCTTTCTGTCTGTCTTTGCCCTGGATATGATTGTCCCTTTTGAGGAACAGCCCTTTTGGCTGTTCTTTTCTGATGTCAAATCCCAAAGATTATTAATATGCTTCAAAATAGCCTAATTTTTCTTCCTGACATAAAGGGATCTAATGTTACATAAAGACAGCCAAACAATTAGAAAAGACACACACTTTACTTCTCTGAATATTAATGCTAGCTGTCATTTATTGAGTTCCTATAAGTGGCAGACATTGGGTTAAGTACATCCCCTGCTTTTATGTCATTGAATCCTCCCATGCACCTTAATAATTCTGGAACTATTTCCATGTTACAGACAAGGAGAGTATAGCAGAGAGAGGTGAAGTGACTTGCCCAAGGCCATACACATCTTCTGAATGGTAGAACTGACCGAACATTTTTCAAAATTTATAATTTGTTCTTCTGGATTCAACATAAAACTTTTCACATCTCTAAACTATGACATCGTTAAAAAGATTTTATTTATTTTCAGAGAGAAGGGAAAGGAGGGAGAAAGAGAGGGAAACATGGTGTAGGAGAAACAGTGATCAGTTAGTTACCTCTCTCACGCCCTCAACCCAGGCATGTGTCCTCACTGGGAATTGAACCTGCAAACTTTTGGTCCATAGGCTGGTGCTCAATCCACTGAGCCATACCAGCCAGAGCTAAAACATGACACTTTTACAATGCATCAACAGAGAATATTGGTTTGGCAATCTTTAAAATATACAGAATGTTAGAATTATATCCCAAACTACATGAAGATTAACTGAGGTTCAGGGCTGCGGCCTAATAGAAAGGAAAAATGAGTCTCACATTTATACATCCCTTATGTGCTAGGCTACAGGCATGCCAAGTATAAATTTGTGAGGTTCTCCTGTGTTCTCTCACTTAATTACCAGAAGAACCGTGTAAAATGTCATCATTCACATCTGGCAGATGAAGAAACAGGATCAGAGTTCCTGTAACTTGCCAAAGGTCATACAGCAAGTAAGAGACAAAGTGATTATTTGATATTTTATTTAATTTTGTTTATTTACTTTTTTTTTTTTTTCTTAGAGAGCAGGGAAGTGAGGGAGAAAGAGAGGGACAGAAACATCAATATGTGGTTGCCTCTCACACACCCCAAGTGGGATCCTGGCCTGCAACCCAGGCATGTGCCCTGGCTGGAGTTGAACCAGCAACCCTTTCTTTGGTGTGCAGGCCAGCACTCAATCCACTGAGCTACACTAGCCAGGGTGCAAAGTGATGATCTGAATCCAGATTTCTGATTCCATGTATTTCCATGACAGCTGTGTTGCCTTTCATACACTCGTGTTATCTCCATCTGCCCCCACAGCACTGCCTATACACACTAGGTACTTAATCTAGTGGCTGCTTGAACAGAGAATGAAAATTTAGGGGTTGAGACAGGCAGGATTTTGAGTCCTTTACCAGTTTCAAACTATTTTTAATGTCACAGCAACATAGTGAGGTTTGGATTATTTCACTTTAAAAAAATAAGAAGAAAAAAAAAGGTTTACAGAGATTCAGTAACTTCCCCAAGGCCATCCTGCTATAGGAAGTGATGCATCTTCTGCCAGGTTCTGGCTCTTAACTTGTGGTATTCTATGCAAATTCCGATAAGGAATCTCTCTTTCTTTGACATCTTCCAGTTCGCCTGGGGCAAGACTAAGCAGCCAGGAAATACAAAAGGCGCAGTTGTAAAGCTGAGAGGGAGTGGATAGGGCCTGAGGCAGTGCTCGCCAGCACCCAGAAGTCAGTCAAACCAATTGCAGGCAGCTTACAGAAACTGTGCAGGCCTTGCATCAGCAGCAGGTAGTGGTCCTGTCCACCCAATCTGGTGGCCTCCATCGCTAACTTGTGCAAAGAGAAGTTCGGAGAGCAGACGGCCTGTTTCTTCAAGTCAAGGAAAGTTGCTCCCCAAGTAACAAGCTGGTTGCAGGAGTGCCTGCAATCCAGAAACTCACTCATTCGAGGTTATTCCCCTTTGCATTTCTATGAATTCGTTCAATTTCACCCTTGTCCCTCCAGGATTTTCTTGGAAAATTTTGTTGTGGAGAAAGCCAGAGGTTTGCCCATATCTGGCTAGGCAGTCAGCACAGCCAGGGAACGGAGGTGGTTTATACATCTCAAAGACAACAGACGGCACTGTCCTCATCAAATTGTTCAAAGTGCTGGATTTATACAAATACAGCAAAAGCTTGTTATACAATTATAACAACTTGCTGGCTTTTCATAGTACCTTCCCCAAGGATTTTGGGTTGGAAAGTCAATTCATTCTGTTCCTTCATTGCTTTAAACTATTACAAACTGTTCCCTTGGGAAAAGCAGGTAATGCGTTATAATCTTTTGTCTCTCATCTGAGGTACAGAACTGTCACTGTTCTAGTGAATGAGCCACAGATTTCCCCCTGATTTCACTCGCAATTCCTCAATTAGTTGACTATTGCCATTTAAGCTGCTGAGACTTAACAGATGGGGGCTGCCCTTGAAAGAGGCTGAGGGACCATGGAGGCTCGTAAATGAGAGCCCTACCCTCCTAACATCTGGATGGGCAGTTAGCGCCTAATTCCTACGAGGCCCAGCTTCCCTTGGCTCTCTGGCTAGGAACCAACATGAGAGTGTGCCTTCTGGAAAGCAGAGCTGTTCGGTGGGCTCTAATAACTCTCTTCCAATGGCTGGTCATGGACACTTCTGTTCTCTTAGCTACGAGAACGACCGCTCTCTCTTGCATAACTAACCACTCCCACTGTGTGACCAATTAATAAGTGTAGATATGATCTGCTTGTGCCCACTGTCCACACGGAGCTAAATCACCAAGGAAATAAACAGATATCCATCTTTGCCCATAAAGACTAGGATTAGGGTCTGAGATCTGCATAGTCCTTGGGGTAGTTTAGGCTGCATGGAAGGAAGAGTTCTCTCTATTTAATACGTCTTATATTCCACCCACGGGAGAGTGGAAGGCTCCTTTAACATTTCTTAAATTTTTGATTAATTTTTAAGCATACACGTCAATGATTTTAATATGTTGACAGAGTTGTATGATCATCACCACAATTCAATTTTAGGACCTTTCTCTCACCTCTAAAATATTACTTATGCCCATTTACTGTCATTCTCCATTCCCACCCCCAGGCAACCATTAACATGCTTTTCTTTCTCAGTGGATTAGCTGTTTCTAAACATTTCATATAAATGGGATCATATAACATATGGTCTTTTCTGACTGATTTTCTTCACTTAATATACTATTTTATGGCTGTAGGATATATATATATATGGCTATTTCTTTTCATTAATACATTCAGTAGTTATTTCTTTTCATTGCTGACTAGTCTTTGAAAGCTATTTTTCAGTTCCTCCTCTCCCAAAGCCCCCAAAGAAAAAGTACCAGATGTGAGGCCCCGCACAATCCAGCTGCTGCCAACTTCTCCGAACTCATCTCAAACAACTCCTAAGACCCTCCTACTCCCCATGCTGTAAGCACATTGGCCTTCTTTTAGATCCCCGAATGTGTCATTATCTAGTCAACTGCAGCGCTCTTGAAAATGCGATTTCCTTTCCCTAAACATCACCCCCTCCAACAAGCACACATGCATTTCACTTGGTTAATTCCACTCATCCTACAGATCTGTTTAAAACATAGTCCCTCATTAAAGCTTTTCCTGACCCTTTGGACTGGATCCTAATTTTCTCTTACATGCTCTCTTAGCATCTCCACCAGAGCTCTTATCATATGCTTAATTTGTTCATGACCTATGCAATTACTTCCTTAATGCGTGCCCTACCCTCTCCCCAACCCCTTCTCCACTTCTATCTTGACCCCACCCCCACCCCATAGCTATAAATGCCACAAGGGCTGGTACCATCGCTGTTTAGGGTGCCACTAGCCCAGGACGAGGCACATGGTGGGTGCACAGTAAATATTTGCTTTTGCCTAACTGCCTGCTTGAGCCCTTGCCTTTGGTGCTGCAGATACTGAAGCATCTCTCTCCATGTCCAATTCTCTCAGCACAGCAGGGGGAATCTGCACTTCATATGCCACAGAGTTTCCTAAAAGTGTCAGTCTATAAAGGTGTGCTGTTTTCAACTGGTACCATCAACAGGTCGAAGATAACTCAACCTGACAGCTAGAATGTAGTCGCTACAAAGTGTTTGGGAGGCCAGCTACATGGCGTGGAATGGAGGGAATGTGGCTATGTGATGAGAACTTCTGTACACTTCTCAACTTTTCAAGTAGCTCCCAGGGAGGACCTGGGGGCAACCTGGTTCACCGAGGTGCTCACTAACACTTTCATGTCACGCCAATTCCAGTGTGCTAAGCGGCACTTTGACTGGCTGTTTGTTTGACTCTGCTTTCAACGCCTCTCTTGAAAATATGACAAATGTCAGAATGAATCCAAGTAGCCTTCCAGCCAGCTTTCACAGCCACAGAAAGCTCTCCACCCATTGGGTACACTGAAAGACACTTGATGCTGTTTGAGAACACTCCTCTTAATCTGCTGATAACCTTTTCTGTCTGGCTGGCAAGCTATAAGGAAACATTTCTTTTCATTTGGGCCAGTTTAAAATAAAACCACCAAACACCCATCAGCTGTTTAAAATGTGTCTCTTTGTACTTGTGAGTCTGTACTTTTGAGTCTTGGCAAGAGATTCTTAAGGGCAAATGGACTAAATGAATGAATGCCAATCACAACAACAGTGGCAGAGAGTAATAATTTAATTTAACAAGCAGTTATTGAGTGTTTACGTTGTGCAGGGCCCTGCGCTCAGTCCATGGGGGATAGAGATGAATAAACTGCAGTTTCTGCCCTCTAGGAGCTCATGATGTGGAAGAGGAGACAGACATGCACATAAATAACGCTAATAAGGATGACGCTGGGGAAGCACTGGAATAGAAGTGCAAGCAAAGGGCTTTGGGAGCATAGGGAGGGGAAATTAATTTCAACTGAGAACATCAGAAGAGCTTTCTTGGCAGAGGAGGGGATAAATATGACACACTGTTTTATTCTAACAATTCCAGAATAAAAGAATGCCATCAAAACTTTAGACTATTCTGCCTGGATCCAGATGGTGCCTCTGGGTTGTCTTGGACGCCCAAGATCCACTTTAATAGTTAATTGGTCCCAGGTGAGGAAGGTAGAAGACGACTCTTTAGAGCCCAACAAACCCCAGAATGAGCAGTTCTGCTTCACCCTTCAGGACAAAGATCCAGCTCCATCTCCTTGATGCCCAACCACCAGCCAAATATTCAACACAATCTGTAAGATGTGGCACTGGTCTCCTGTTGCTCAACTAAAGTCACCTCCTCTTTTTATTTTTAAATTTTTATTTATATAATTTTAGAGAGAGGGGAAAGGAATTAGAAAAACAGGGAGAGTCCTGGCTGGTGTGGCTCAGTGGATTGAGTGCTGGCTGGTTCGATTCCCAGTCGGCACACGTGCCTGGGCTGTGGGCCAGGTCCCCGGTTAGGGGTGCACGAGAGGCAACCACACATGGATGTTTCTCTCCCTCTCTTTCTCCCTTCCTTCCCTTCTCTCTAAAGATAAAATCCTTTAAAAAAGAAAAAGAAAAGAAAGAGAGGGAGAGAAACATGTGAGAGATATGCCGATCCGTTGCCTCTCGCATACCCCCAACTGGGGATCTAGCCCACAACCTAGGCCCGTGCCCTGACTGGGAATCAAACCGGTGACCTATAAATTCACAGGGCAGCACTCAATCCACGAAGCCACACCAGCCAGGGCTTTTCAAACTGCCTTGGACCTACCTGATGGGGAGGATGTGCACAAGCAAAGGAGTTTGCTCTCCTGCCTGGAGACAACCTGCTTCTAGGTACTTGTGGTCTCTGGTACACATACGACTTCAGCCCCATGTATACCTGACTGTGAAAATTTTCAGAAATTCATCAGGGACATCTGCATTTTAACAGGAATCCAAATCTTTCCTCCTTAAAATGGGGTGTGCTAAGGTCCGTGGCTGGCCTTTACCTAAAGCTTTGGGTGACTGCCTGTTAGGCCTGACCTAGAAAACAGTTTGCAGCTTGGTGTGAAAGGGTAGTTGCCCCATTTGGAAAAAAGTCTTTAAAGGTTTGAGGATGAAAGCCCTTGACAAGCTGGGACCGGTGGGTAATCAACATTTCAAAGTGGTGGGTAGCAAGTAATAAATACTGCAAATCTCAGAGCCCCAGGATGTGACCCCTGAGTAACACTCACTTCCTGCACTTCGCGTGGGCGCTGGAATCTAGGGGGACTCAAGGCTAACTCAGTGGCCATACCACTTGCTAACTAGATACACAAAGCTGGGCAAGTGACAAACTGAACGGCACGTTCCTTATCTGCAAGCTGGGCCCAAGGACTGATACCTCACAGAATAGTTGGGAGGACTCATTACTGAGCTAACACATGTACAGGGCCTAGCACTGCGCTTGGTGTATAATAGAAAAGTAATGTGACTCCCCTACCTGTTCTTCTGCTTTGTGCATTGAAGGTGCCACTTGCTGCCTCTTTCCCCCCGATCCCTTCTAAACTAGCCATTAAAAGGTAGTGAAGCATAATTGTAACATTTTTTGGTGGTTACTCATTGATGCTCCCTCGATTTAAAAAGCAGATCAGCTGACCAGTTTTTCCTCCCTCTAAGGTGATTATTTGTAAAGTGGCCTGCAAAAATGTCCCTCTAGAGGTCATGAGTTCTCAACAATAGCAAACCGTTTCCCACTTCCAGTTTAAATAAAGGAATGATTGGGGGGATTCTGCCAGTAGCTAAGGAGATGCTGTGGGCTGAGGCTAACAGATGTTCTCAGAACCCCAGAATTCTTCCCTTGGAAGTGCTGCTTGTTTTGTCTGTATTCAATACCTGTTCTCCATGCCTACCACACCCTCTCTTTCGTTTTCATTTCTTTTCATATTTTGTCATATGAAGGTAAACCAGTAGAGATGTTGTGTTCTCTAGGCCACAGGTCTCCAAGCAGAGCATGTTGAAAAGGGACATGAGATATGTCCAACTGATGAGTTATCCCTGTGGCCCAGGCACAGAGAAAGCAGGTGTGAGGGAGGCAGTGGAAAGGGAGGTGGGATGAGGTGGTAAGAAAAACCTAATTAGCAGACTTGTTTCCTTGTTTCTCCAGTCCCCTGACTTTAAATATTTTCTATGAGATCTGTCCAAAAGATATCCAGCCATGTAATATGAGGAATTGAAATTTATTGAAGAAGATACAAGATACAGGAAACATTGTACACAGGACAATGATGCCTTAGTCCCCTTCAAAGTAGGCACCTTGGGACCTCACACAGTTCTAATTGTTATCAGATGCCCCATCGTATTTTCCTGAATCTCATTGAAGGTCTGAAGTCTCTTCCCTTTCAAAGGTGATTTTAGATTTGGGTAAAGCCAGAGTCACAGGGCACCAAATCTATGCCTGGGGTGCTGAGGGAGGGAGGCTGAGTCACCTGGGTGATTTGATGTTTCATGAAAAATTTCTGCACGAGATGTGAGGGAGCACATTGTTGTGATGAAGCTGCAAACCACCAGTTGCCCATAGCTGCAGTCTTGCGAATCATCTGAATAATTTCTGCTGAGGACTGTTCAAGCTTCACCCAAAACTGGATGCAGATTCGTTGCTCTACCCAGTCATTTTGAATGCGACAGCCACACAGTACACGTGCTCACTCAACAGCATCTACTGCCCCCACTGACTAGCACAGTGAAGTTGTCATGGTTCACGCATGTACATTTTAGTCCACTCTCCTTGGCTGCCGGGTTATATATGTTTTGTTCAAACCATTCTCATTATATTAAGAATGGCTGGGGATGGATGTCATAAAATCAAATTAAAAAAAAAAAAAAGGGAATGAATGTACCTTTTCCAGACAGATCTCATATACTGTATGCTGGGAACATATAAATGTAATCTCTAATAAAAACTACTTCCTGCCCTGGCTGGTGGCTCAATGGATAAGGTGCCAGCCTGCAAAACCAAAGGTCGCTGGTTCAATTCCCCAGCCAGGGCACATAACCAGGTTGCAAGCCAGGTCTCCAGCCAGGGCCATGGCTGGGGGCAGATGAAAGACAACCATACACTGATGTCTCTCTCCCCCTCTGCCTCTCTCCCTTCCTCTTTCTCTAAAAATAGTAAATAAAATATTTAAATTAAAAAAAAAAAAAAACCTACTTCCCTAAATTCCACACTCAGGTATATACCTCCACCTGAATATCTAATCAGTATGTTTTTTTTAAAGATTTTATTTATTATTTTTAGAGATGGGGGAAGGAAAAGAGGCAGAGAGGGAGAGAGATATCAATGAAAGGTTGCCTTTCACCTGCCTCCAGCTACAGACCTGGCTGGAGACCTGGCTTACAACCTGGTTATGTGCCCTGGCTGGGGAATTGAACCAGTGACCTTTGGGTTTACAGGCCAGGGCCTTATCTCCTGTGCCACCAGCCGGGTGATAAGTATGTACAAAACTCAATCTTGAGCCCCACCATACAAAACACAATCCTCCCTCAATTATTCCTGTCTCAATTAATGGAATCACTATTCATCTACTTGCTCAGACTAAACAACTTGGAGTTACCCTTGACTTCTCTCTCTTTTTTTTTTTCTAACATCCTCCACCCACCCCATCATGAATCTTATTGCCTCTGCCTTCAACATATATAGGGAATGAAACCCTGTCTCCCAGCCCTACCTCCGACACTTCAGTCTAAGTCACCAACATGTCTTACCTTTATTACTGGAGTAACCTCCTAAATAGTTCCCTTTGCTTCCATTCTGGCCCCCATATTTTCTAGTCAACAGCAACAGAGGGATCCTGATCAGTCAGTTGAGGCCATTCCTCTGCTCAATAATGATCCATCTCAGAATACAATTCACAGTCCTGGTCATCATCTATGTGGCTCTATGTGATCTGGCTCCCCTCCACCTTTCCCAGCTCACCCCCTACCACCCTCCTGGCACTCTGAACAAGTTCCACTCACCTCCTTGTTATTCCTTAAAGATGCCACACATTACCGCCACATCAGAGCCTTTGTCTTTTCTGAACTCTGTAGGTGAAATGCCCAGAAATTTACAGAGCCTGCCCTCTCACTTCTCAACTGGCCCCTTGGCACCACAGAAAGAACAGCACACCCAAATACCCAGTCTTGTTGGCTACACTCTGCTCTCTTACCCTGCTTCCGTCTTCTTGTCAATGCTCTGGCTTCTTTAAGAGCCTTGCCACATTTTCCTCTATTTAAATCATCTGTGGTTGCGATCAGAGTGGCATTGCTGAGAGCTTCCCAACCCTCCTGAACTGTCTTCTCTTGTTGAATCTCATGCTATGAATCTGGACATGACTTTTTTCAGCTGTCCTTCTTCTGGGGGCCGAAGACTTCCATAGCCCTTTGCTCACTCTCTCCTTAGGTTTTTATCACTTCTATTTTCCAAACAATTCCCTTTGTTGGTCAGAATTAGGCAGAAAGCCATAGTTCCTCTAGTTGTTTTCTCTAGGTTTGGGGAATTGTCAGCACAATTTTATTATCTTTTCAGCTGCTCTCTGATCAGGTGGCCTATAACATTACACATAGAGTACCTATACACACACTCAGATTCAAGGACTTCCAAGCCATGCACATTGAGTAAAATCAACTAGTTTTAAATGGCAAATTGAGTGAAAGCTGAGTGTTGCCCATTCTTTACTAGTCTTCCAGTTAGTCTCCAGAGGACAGCACTTTTCCTAGTTCTTTGTGTATCCTTTCAAAAACAACTCCATTATCTTGGAGGAAATAATCAACACCCCTTGTTTTACAAGAAAACCAAACAATTCAGAAACAAACAAAAGGAGCTTAAAAGTTTTCCAATATTCTTTTGTATTGGTTTTAAGTGACAGCATAGTGGTTAGACAATCATATACTTTATAAAATGATCCCCCTTTTATTTCCAGTACCCAATTGTCATTGTACATAGTTATTACAATATTGTTGACTATGTTCCCTGTGTTGTACTTTACATCCCTAATACTAACAAAGGAATTTAAAAACAAAATCTGAAACAAAATGTCACCATCCAAAGATAACTATATTAATATATTCTTCTAGGCTCTATACAACTCTCTCTCTCTCTCTCTCTCTCTCTCTCTCTCTAGCTCTCACTCTTTTTCGCTCTTGCTCTCTCTCCAATAGCATATAAGTGGAACCATACTGTACATGCTGTTCCATTTCCTGAGTTTTTTACTGAACAGAATGTCATGGACTTTTCTCCATGTCAACACCTATAGATCTAAGTGAAAGTCAATTTAATATACAGCATGACTTCACCTCCTCTCCTAGCAGATATGCTCTTTTTAGATAGAGCGGCCTCCAGGTTTTAGGTTTATCCCATTAAATTCCAGTGAGTACTGTGATCCCACATGTATTGCCCTGCATTAGACCATTCTCATCCCAGTATTATTTATTGTTAGGGCCTTCATACATATCTTGTGGGTGGAAAATTCTATTTGGGTCTCATGGAATGATGCTCTCAGAGAAGTACCTAGGCATCATTAAGTTTTAACATATTTATTGAGCATCTGCTATGGTCCAAGCACTATTGTAGCAATAAGTAAAAACAGAGATTTTTGTCCCTGTGCAACTTATTTTCTAGTGGGACAAGAAAGACAGTAACCAAATAAATATTTCAGGTGGTAATATTCGCCAAGAATAAAAATAAATCAGAGTAAGAGGCAGAGGCTGACCATAGGCGTGTGTGCTGTTTCAGTGATGATACTGGGATGGCTTCTCTGATGAGAAGACAGCTAGGTAGAAAACGAAACAAAGTGAGGGGCAAGGCCTGCAAATATCTGGGTGGAGAGCATTCTATGAAGGTCCAGCAAATGCAAAAGTTCTAATTTGGGGATATGCTTAGCATCTTCAAGGAGCTGCAAGGAGACCCTTTTGGCTGGATTAGAGCATGGGGAGAGTAGTAGGAAATGAGATTAAGGATAAACCAAAAGAGGATCACCAGATGATATGAGTAATGTCAGGAAGGGGGAAGCCTCCAATGAGCTGAGGCTAGGAGGAAATGTCTAAGATGAAAGCATGAGGCTTCATTAGTTATGTTCTGAGCAAGAACAAAGTCAGGGAAGAGATCTGCTTGGGACTGAAGGAGTCATGTTGATAGAAGGCAGGAACAGCAGAACTCCAAATCTATCGTCCTCTCGGAAAAAAGACAATGAGCTTCAGACTAAAAAGGTTAGAAAGAACTTTAGGAAGAGGCAGCAGAAGCACAAAACTGAGATGAGGGTGTCGAGAGAACACACAGGTGCTATATAAATGAGGATGAAACTCCTTAGCCAGGTGACTGTATCCCCAGTGGAGAGAACTGAGGGGTGGGGGGCTGGGGAGGGAAAGAGAGAGAGAAAGAATGCTATCATGACAGTTTGAGGGATCGGAGCAAATAGGAGGGGGTCTGTAATCAAGAAAATACATACTGACTTTGAGTTGCAAAAATTGCAACAAATTAAATTCTGGACATTACAAATTTGTGAGCTGGATGCTGATATCAAGTAAGTTTATCAAATGGAATATTAGAGGGATTGTTGAGGTGCACCTAATAGAATCTGTACTGGTTTCTAGAGCCAGCAATGATCATTGGGACCCAACCTGGCTTCATTAGGACCAAGGCATATCTAATTAACCTTAGTTCTTTATTTGACAGGGTTTTCAGATATGGAAACACAGTAGGCAGAAAATCTAGAGAGCATCAAGGCATTTGGAGGTATGGTCACTTGGGTATTGAGCTAAAAGACGTCTTCTGGCAGAGTACCACACAGACCGATCTTATTCAATGATCTTACCGAACAGTTTCATATACAGAAGGCTCACTTATTATATTTGGATGTGACACAAAGCTGGATAGGCTAGTAAATCTCTTGGTTGACTGATTTTGGATCCCAAAATAATTTGACTTGAATGATATGGACAGAATTTTACCTAATGAAACATAATAAATACATGATTTTGCAATTGAGCACAAAAAGCACTCATGATAGGATCTCCATGTTTCAACTGATTGGAAGTTTATCTAGTGTGATACAAGAGGTGACCATCAAAAGAGTAACTATAGCCTTAAGACTTCATCATACTAGACTGAGTTCTTCGGAGGCAGGAACCATATTGATCTTGTTCATCATCATATATCCAAGATCTAGCATGGTGCCTGCTGCATGGTATTTACTTACTGACTAAATTATGTGGTTGCTATGCCTCATTCTTCCCTGGTCAGCTTATAGCTAGATTTCCATGATCACTTCTGGCCATTGCAGTTTGAGACAGTCAAGACAATGACCTGAATGGTGAAAGGAATAACAACCACATTTTATTGATTCAATCAACAAATATTATTCAGCACTTACTATGTGCTAGAGAAAACAGGTACAGTCCTTGCCCTCATGACACATACATTTAGCTGGGAAGATAAACAAACATGCAAATAGATATAATCATCTTTTAGGAAGTGATGTGTACTATGAAAAAAAATGTATCAGGGCAAAAGGATAGTGATAAAGATGGGATGTGGGGGTTCTTTTAGATACAAAATGGGCCCTGGCTGGTGTGGCTCAGTGGATTGAGGACCCACCTGAAAACCAAAGGGTCACTGGTTCAATTCCCAGTCAGGACACATGCCTGGGTTGCAGGCCAGGTCCCTAGCTGGGGGCACATGAGAGACAACCAGATTGATGTTTCTCTCCCTCTCTTTCTCCTTCCCTTCCCCTCTCTCTAAAAATAAATAAAGTCTTTTAAAAAATTAAAAATGGTCAGGTAAGTCCTTTCTGAGAAGCTGATATTTGAGCTAAATGAAGTAAGGAAACACTGATACTATGGAGAGCATTTACGGTAGTGAAAAGTGAAGGTATAATGAATGGTCCGAGACAGGAATATACTGGGCATGTTTGAAGAATAAAAGAAGGTCCTTTGGCACAGACAGAGAGGAGGAGACTAGATTATAGAAGAAGCCAGGAGGTCCTTATGAGAAAAGCCACAAAAGCTCGGAACATTGACTGAATTGTGGGGAAGGTCAAGCATGGTGAAACTATAGAAAAAGGAAGGTGGGCCTGTCTTCAAATATTAACAGATCTGTGCCCTGACTGGTGTGGCTCAGTTAGTTGGGCATTGTCCTGCAAAGTGAAAGGTTGCTGGTTCAATTCCTGGTCAGGGCCCATGCCTGGGTTGCAGGTTCAGTCTTCAGCTGGGGCCTGTACAAGAGGCAACTGATCCATGTTTCTCTCCCTCTCTTTTCCCTTCATTCCTCTCCCTCTAAAAGTAAATAAATAAAATCTGTGAGATGTAAATAAAATGTAAATAAATAACATCTGTGAGATGTAAGAGAGATTAGACTTGTTGTGGAAGGCACTTCTGGACTCCCACTGAATCAATGGATTGAATCTACTGGGAAAAAAAAATCAGTTCCATAAAAGGAACTTTCTATCAGAGGTCATTCAGAAATAATTTTGAAAAAAATGAAACAAAACAAAGCATCTGCCTCTGCCTGACCGATTACAATGGGTTGTAAGATGGGCCTAAATACATATCAAATAACCGTAGAGCTGTCCACCTTCTCTCTGGATACATCTCAAAGATGGCTTTTAAAAATATGGAATTATTGAGTTAACTTTAGAAGCTTACACTTGAGTGACTTAGACAAATGTGTTAGAGGTTCTCGGTGAATTTGAAGTTATCCAATCACACCTTCCAATTGTGGAGGCCTAAGAAATGAAATGATTATTTTAATACTGAATAAAACAAAATCAAGCAATTAAGTTAGTATCCTTGCCCCCTCTCCTGCAATGAGACTCACATATGTGTATGTGTGTGTGTGTAAACACATACACACACACATTCAAATTTTCCCATCTTCTGGACTGAGGAAATGCTTTCCTCTGCTACTATGATTAATAAAGAATAGATTGCAAAGTTACTTAAATACAAAACACAAAAGAAAACAAAACAAAACAAAAAATAATACAAAACATTTTCTTTATTTTAAATACAACAAGATATAGATAAAAAGAAAAACTCACAAAGAGTTGAGCAAGCGACTCACAGATGGGGAAAGGCAGAGGACCTATATATCCGTGTATACACAAAAAGATGCCCAACTGCAACAGTGATCAGAAAAATGCAAGGTATAACTCTAATGAGACATCTATTGCTTAATAAGAAAATTTTACAAGATTTCTACTATTTGAGGGGATGAAGTTCTGGCCAAAATGGCATTCTTATATATTGACAAACTAGCACAACATCTTTGGAGGGGAAATTGGAAATATCTGTCAATATTATTAATGTTTATATCCTTTGACTCAAACATTTCACTTCTAGTAATTTGTGCTACAAAAATACTCATATAAGTGGGTAAAAATACCTGTATAAGGTCGATTATTGCATCATTGTTTGCGAATAAAATACATCTTCATTAATAAGGAAATGGTTACACTGGAATGCTAGTGCTGCCAGTATAAAACATTAGTACATCCATCCTGCCCTGGCTGGTGTGGCTCAGTGGACTGAGCACTGGCCTGTGAACCTGAAAGATTGCTGGTTTGATTCCCAGTTAGGGCACATGCCTGGGTTTTGGGCCAGGTCCCCATTTGGGGGCCGGTAGGAGGCAACCTATCGATGTTTCTTTCACACAGTGATGTTTCTCTTCCTCTCTGTCTCCTTCCCTTCCCCTCTCTCTAAAAATAAAAATAAATAAAATATTTTTTTTAAATCTGGGTTTTCCAGAGCACTTTAAGAGAAATTAGTACATCTGCATTACTGACATACAATGTCCACAACATAATGATATATTATTTAGTAAATACTGCAAGCTTTTAAATAGTAGTAATTGTACAAGTATGATCCCACTTCTGTTTTAAAAATATGTGTGTGTGTGTGTGTGTGTGTGTGTGTGTATAGACACATGGGTATATATGAACATATACTTAAATATGTGTATGCGTAATGTACATGTGTGTATACTTATACAACCAGAAACAATGAATCATGTGTATTTGCATTAAAAAGGACTGAATGAATGCTCATCAAACTGTTAACAGTGATTATTCCTGAGGAGTGGAAATGTAGGAAATGAGTCTAAAAATTAGTTTTCATTTTGTAACTATATGCATGTCAATCATAATATTAATAGGTAACATTTATTGAGCTCTTGCTATATGCTAGAAAGCCTTGTAAATATTCATTAAGTAGTAATTAATTTAATCTTCCTAACACCCCTAGGAGGTTAATATTACTATTACCTGTATTTTGTAGCTGAGGTAACAGAGGCAAAAAAAAAAAAAAAGGCTAGAGAATTTACCCAAAGTCAATGCAGCTAATCTGTGGTCTGGCTTCAGAACCTGTATTGTTGGGGATTATTAATTATAAACAATTTACATACACTTCTTTTCTACATTTTAACTTCTTGCAATCTCTATCCCCAGAAGTAACCATAATAACATTTTGGCATCTTTTCTTCCAGTGTTTTTAATACACATTTTTTTAAATAAAGTTCTTTTTTTAAAGATTTTATTTATTATTTTTTAGAGAGAGGGGTAAGGAGAGAGACATCAATGTATGGTTGCCTTTCACCTGCCTCCAGCTACAGACCTGGCTGGAGACCTGGTTATGTGCCCTGGCTGGGAATAGAACCAGTGACCTTTGGGTTCGCAGGCCAACGCCTTATCCATTGTACCACCAGCCAGAGACTTTTAATACACTTTTAATGAGATCACACAGTGCATGCAATTAGTATTCTTTTTAAAAACATATTTTATTATTTTATTACAGTTGTCACAATTTTTCCCTTTTGCCTCCTCCACCCAGCCCCCCAACCCCACTCCCATTGTCAATTTGCACTCTCTTGTCCATGGCCAGGGGTCATTCACAATACTTCCTTGTCTAATCCCTTCCCCTTCTTTTCACCCTTATTCCCCTCCCCCATCCTCTCAGGTCACGGCCAGTCTGTTCCTTGTTTCCATGCTGCTGGTTCTATTTTACTCATTAGTTTATTTTGTTCATCAGGTTCCTCTTATAGAGAGAGTATATGGTATATGTCTTCCACTATCTGGCTTATTTCACTTACCATAATACTTTCCAGTTCCACAAATGCTGTTGTGAAAGGCAGAAGTCTCTTATTTCTTTCTACTGCATAGTATTCCATTGTGTAAATGTATCAAAGTTTTTTTATCCAATCATCCACTGATGGGCACTTAGGCTATTTCCAGCACTTGTCTATTGTAAATAGTGCTGCTATGAACATAGGAATATATAGGCTCTTATGAATTGGTGTTTCAGGGTTCTTCAGGTATAATCCTAGCAGTGGAATCGCTGGGTCAAAAGGCAGTTCCATTTTTAGTTTTTTAAGGAAACCCCATACTGTTTTCCACAGTGGCTGCACCAGCCTGCATTCCCACCAACAGTGCACCAGGGTTCCCCTTTCTCCACATCCCGGCGAGCACCTGTTGTTTGTTGATTTGTTAATGATGGTCACTCTGACAGGTGTGAGGTAGTATCTCACTGTGGTTTTAATTTGCATCTTTCTGTTGGCTAGTGAAGTTGAGCAACTTTCATATGCCTATGGGCCCTCTGGATGTCCTCCTTGGAGATGTGTCTCTTCAGTTCCTTTGACCATTTTTTATTTTTTAAAAATTTTAAAGATTTTATTCATTATTTTTAGAGAGAGGGGAAAGAAGAGAGACAGAGAGGGAGAGAGACATCAATGTATGGTGTACCTTTCACCTGCCTCCAGCTATGGACCTGGCTTGCAACCTGCTTATGTGCCCTGGTTGGGAATCAAACCAGTGACCTTTGGGTTCGCAGGCCAGCACATTATCCACTATGCTACCAGCCAGGGCCTCCTTTGACCATTTTTAAATTGGGTTGTTTGACTTTCTGGTGTTGAGTTGTATGATGAGTTCTTTATATGTTCTGGAGATCAAACCCTTGTTTGATGTATCATTGGCAAATATGTTCTCCCATACGGTCGGTTCCCTTTTCATTTTGATGATGGTTTCCTTAGCTGTGCAGAAGCTTATTAAATACAATTTGTATTCTTATTTTCTCAATTTATATTATTTCAGAAACTATTCCCATGATATTTTTATGATCACCCAAAGAAAATTTCTAAACTTTTTTTTAAGATTTTATTTTTAATTTTTAGGGAGAGAGGAAGATAAAGAGGCAGAGAGGGAGGGAAACATCAATGTATGGTTGCTTTTTACCTGCCTCCAGATGAAAACTTCTAATCTTTATAAATGTATTTTAATGATGCACAATATTGCTTCATTTGCATGTATTGTACACTCCCCCACTGTTATTCCTACCATTTATTATAGAGAACATGATAAAAATTCAGCACATAATTTTTAGGTTACTTCCCTTCAGATGTACTTTCTCACAAGTGTAGTAACTGGGTCAAAGCGCACAAACATTTTTTAAGGCTTCTGTTACATATTGCAAACTTTATTTTCTTTTTCTAAAGAGAAGCCTTTCTGGACCCTTAGTGCCCCTTTCTTGCTGTAGCTTCTTAGTGCACTTACTTGCTATATCAATCTTTCCACATACATATATTATTTTTATTTGTTATACATATACAGTAAAATTATTACCACGATAAGGTTAGCTAATATATACATTACCTAACGTAGTTACCATTCAAGGTACATGTTTTTAAAATGATTGTAGAAGGATGGTGCCTAACTTGAAGGGCTCAATGTCTAATGGCAGCATTTTACGGTGCAACAGCAACAAGGGAGAGACGTGCTGGGACTGTGGGACCTTCCTGGCACCTCTCCTCACGCTGCCAAGCTTTTGGCTCTTGGGTTGGTTATATTAACAAGTCACTGCGAGAAATCTCAGAGCTGTTGAAGGTTCTAGATTTTCTACTGAGAAGGTGGACACAAATCCTTCATCGACAAGACCACCTTGACAACACTGCAGCCATTCACTTTCTAGGGCAAACCCCAGATGCAGTCATTATCACTGAGGACAGGTGGTCCTCCCTGGATGGCAGGCAGCACAGGTTGCTGAAGATGACTGCCAGCTGAAGCAGTGTAAAGCAATCTTAGTCAGTGGAGAAAATTACAATTGCTTTTTGACATTAAGAAAAATTTCTCAGAATGTTAAAAACTCCCTTACCGTCCACTTCATCCTAAGTGTACAGGGTAATTTTTTTAAATGCAAAACTAATGTCTATTTAGCACACTGTAACTTAAAACATTAGCAAGAATGATAATTCAAGTGTTTTGTTTCTTTATAAAAAACTTATCAGCCCTGGCTGGTGGCTCAATAGAGACACCATTGTATGGTTGCCTTTCACCTGCCTCCAGCTATGGACCTGGCTAGAGACCTGGCTTGCAACCTGGTTATGTTCCCTGGCTGAGGAATCATCTTTTTTCTTTTCTTTTTCCTGCACTTTCATCTTTGTTGGCCATTTCCTCATTTTTGAGTATCCATTTTTGTAAAATGTCATGCAGGTTTATCACTGCAAATCAAGGTGACAGTACATGCCATGCTGTCTGTGCATAAAGTATATAAAATGAATCACCAACACCAATCACCAACAGACTTTGAAAGAAGTGACATGATTGGTCACTGATCATGATGTGCATTTGTTATTTATGTAATGATTTGTGGACTGAAAAGAGCAATCAGCACAATCTGTACTTTATGCAATTACTCGGTTAATATGCAATGATAACTGAAATTTGAAGTGTGTTGTTGGGGGATGTGGTTATTTAATTAAACCATGGTAATCAAATTCATGGATATCAGAACCATGCTCTCCACTTGCTTTCCATTTATTCTGAACACAGTAGCCAGAGCAATCTTTTAAAAGCAGTAATGGGTTCTGACATTCTGCTCAAAACACACCAATGACTCCTTTTCCTCAGAGTAAAAGCCAGAGTCCTTCCTTGCTCTATGAGGCCCTTGTGATTAGTACCTCCTCTCCTACTCTTCCTGTCACTCCTTCCTCTCCAACCACACTGACTTCTTTGCTGTTCATTGAACACACCAGCATTCTCCTTTCTCAGGGCCTTTCCATTGGCTGTCCCTTGATCCAAGGTTCCCTCCCCACTGAAGCCCAGTTGTCCAATTTCCTCACTTCTTTTATGTTTTTGAACAAAACTAACTTTCTCATAGAGTTATGCTAACCACCCTGCTTAATGCTGCAACCCACTTCCTGCTCCCACCCTAACATGATTGATCTACTATGCTGGGCTCTGCCTGTTCTTTTTCCAACACCACTTATTATCTAATCTAATATACAATTTACTTAGTTTTAAATATCAGTTATTTGTCACACCTCTGTATCCTCACATTAATATAAATTCTGTGAAAGCAAGGGACTTTGGATGATTTATCCACTGCTGTTTTTCTAAGGAGCTAAAATTAGTGCTTGCCATATAGTTGGTGCAGAGTGAATAATTATTGAATAAATAAATGGAAGAATTTACATGAGTATTCCTAAGCATGTTGTTCTCAAACTGTGTTACAATTCTTTTTCAGAAAACAAGGTTACCCTCGGTATACAACACAAGGGTTGATTTTTTGGGGAAAAAACTCAAACAGTCAAAACGTCAAGTTGCATGTCTTACAGAAAAGGTTGATCCCACATAATTCATTCAACTAAGTGAGAACACGGAACCTTCCAGTTACTTTTAAGAACAGACAAAGCAGCAGAACTTGTCATTCTCTTCTAAGAGGTCTGGACATTTCCAGAATGAATGCACCTGTAATTGAAATCTTTTGACAGTTAAAATGGATTTGGGAAAGAAATGTGGATCTTTTCATAATTAGTGTCTACTGATTCAAATCCCCATAGTTACCCTGTTACTGTCCAGTTTACCTCAACTATTTTTAAAAAATATTTTATTCATTATTTTCAAAGAGAAGGGCAGGGAGGGAGGAAGAAAAGGAGAGAAGCATCAATGTATGGTTGCCTTTCACTTGTCTTCAGCTATGGACCTGGCTGGAGACCTGGCTTGCAACCTGGTTATGTGCCCTGGCTGGGAATTGAACCAGCAACCTTTGGGTTCGCAGGCTGATGCCAATCCACTGAGTAGCTCAACTATTAGTAAGGGTCATAGACAGTACCATTAGGCTGAATAGGAGTTCTGCAAGGGTCATTGATCATTCCCTGCTTCCACATGTAAACAGATGACTACTTTTCTACCTTAGGCACAGGGACCACTCATCTTTATCCTTCAATGTTCTAATTATCAGGGAGTATTCCTTCAAGCATAATCTACCTGCAAGTGAAGGTCACTTACTTTCTCTCCCTCCTCCATTGATGAAGTCATCTTCATCCTGACTCATAGATTTGACTCTAATTCATTCTTTTCATCCTCAAACCAAATAACACCAATTTCTTTCACTCCCCCCGCTCCATACTGTTCTTATTTTCCAGGCCTTTCAAATGAGTTCATAAGTTCTCCATAATGTGGGTGGGATGAACTTTTGAATACAGGTCAGTCCAACTGCTCCACCCACTAAACTGATTTCTAGCAGCAGCAATAATTCTTAATTTGCAGAAGCATTGTTATTGAAGTCAAGGGGTTCCTTGCTTGGGCTGCTGTACTTAAGAATGAGACTTGGTTGTCATTAGGTAGTTTTATTTACTTGCAAACAAGTAAAGGGGACTGGGGATTCATATCCAAAGCTCTGTCTTCCTGAAGGGAGGCTTAGCTGTTGCTTATATATACTATTGGTTAATTATATGTTGATTTGTTTTTTACAGTTGGCTACACTTATCTGGTTTCTGTTCCAAACAAGCTCATCTGGTTGCAGTTGCATCTGCAAAATGCTCTACTACATTTCAGCATTTAGCAAGAATTGCATTTAGTAACAGCCACCCAGACCTTGAGACCCTTGTCCTATATCTGACAGTATCTGAAGTACAGATTATCCCCACTTCTTGGAGCAACTTGTTAATAGTCATAATGGTCCTAATGGTGTTCCTTTAGGAATGCCTTTTTTTTTTTTTTTTGTCTTGGATCAAGTTCTCTCTTACTCTGTGTTAGCAGATTCCTAGTTTTGCACCTAAAACATATCTAGAAACATATGCTGAAGTCCAGCGATTGCCTCACTTAGAACTCCAGAAATGATCATGGGAGAGTATGATGAGGTCTCTATGAGAATATTTTAATTTCATGTTCTTAGTCTGATGCTTGTCTAAAAAAGACCTTTCATATAGGCTTTCTATGAATCCCCTGGATGGCCAGCTTATAGAGAAGCATTGACATAGGATTCCTGGGTTTTACTCTTCTTTTAAGATCAAGAAGGTTCCAGGAACTGATACTTGAATTGTATTGGGCTAATGTGTAGAGATGAGAAGTAAAGGTAGAATGTGTGTTATAAAAGCAACAGTTTCATAGTAGTCAGAATGGGGAAAAGGGAGGGAAGAGCCAGTACCCACTTAGTAATATCAGTGTCCCATTTGTAATTTAAGATCATTTCCATTGAATTCCTGCCACTTACAACCTAGACTAAATAAAACATGCTTAAGTTTAAAACAGACCAATAAGAAAGACTAGAAACAATTCTAGGGTCTATCAAACAGAACATGTGACATATATAATGGCACGTACATTTTCGCTGTAGGATGCTCATCAGCTATGAAAGAGAATGAGGATATTCTCACTAAACTGATATAGAAAGATCTGCAGAGTGTACCATTAAGTGAGAAGTGCACAGTGCAAAACAGTACACATAGTATGTTGCCATTGGTTAAGAAAAGAGTAAATATACAGATAATTGCTTTCATTTTCATGTAGAATCACTTGTCTATGGGAGCTAAAGGAGGAGGATAAATGGTACTATACGTGAGGGTTAAACTTTCTGTGGATCCCTAATTATATCCCTTTGACATTTGAACAACAGAAAATGTGCTATCTATTAAAAACCACAATAATAGCAAATATATATCTATAAATTATTAAGGGGAGAGATGTGTATCCAGTGACCTAGGAAATATAACCCTTTATAAAATGTTTCCTTTAGATACTGTTTCTGTGATCTAGTTCTAGTATATGATATTTCTTTCTTTACAACTGAACGCAGTTATTAACCTGAGAAGGCCCAGAACAGCTGGTAGCCTCAACAAGTTTGTCTCCTCTGAGAACTGCTTGAATAAATCTAACCATAGAGTAAATTATGTATGTTTTCAACCGTTAGCTGGAATTAGAGTGAGTTTAGAGTCTTTAGATAAAATTTGAATCCAATTACTCCAGTTGGTAAAAGGGTAATAATATTATATCTTTGTCTATCACATTTGAATAGGAAGGGACTATCAAAATAATTTTATATAGAATAGTTCTTTCCAAAACAAGGTAGACAATAGTTAAATCAAGTCAGCTCTCATCATTTCAACATTATTTTTTAAGCTTTTTGTTGATGATTAAACATTTGAATTTTATGGATAAATCTTGCTTTGTTAATGATACTGTACCTTAGCACCAACTTTTACAGTACAAGTATTCCCATTCATCTGGAACTTTGTCTTTATCTAAAGTAAGGGTTCTTAATCCAGGATCTACAGTAGAATTTAAGGAATCTACTGAGTAGGAAAAAATTACACTTTCATTTTTAATAACCTCTAAATGAAATGTAACAGTTCTGTTTGCTGTATGTAAACAACAGGCCAAAGTAACATAAGCAGAATCTATAACTTGGTAAGCAAAAGGCATTAAGATATTTATTATCATAATACTATTGTAGATATCTCAAAATATCATCAGGCTCACCACTACTTCAAAATTATTATAGTATTAAACCTACTAGTAGATTTTATTATTTACTAAGTTCAAAAAGATATGCCTTTGTCTATACCTATCTATGTAAAACTTAATTACAAATTTTCAAATAGTTGGACAGTTTTTTACATGTGATTGAGTCCTTGGTAATCCTATATATTTTATTTTTGAAGTGCTAAAACTATAAAACTTTAATAAGAAAATATAGTCATAAATCCCCATGGCCTTGGATTAGGCAATGGTTTCTAAGATATGACACCAAAAGTGTAAATAATTGGAGAAAAAAAAATAGATAAATTGGGCTTCATCAAAATTTTAAACTTCTGTAATTTAAATGACACCATCAAGAAAGTGAAAAGGCAACACATGATATAGGATAGAACATTTGCAAATCTACCTGGCAAGGGACCTATATCTGCAACATATAAAGAACTCTTACAAACCAATAATTAAAACAACTCAATTAAAAAATGGACAGACCTGACATTCTAATGGGTGCATAGTGGTAAAAAAAAAAAAAAAAAAAAAAATGGACAAAGCACCTGGCTGGTGTGGTTCAGTGGGTGCACTTGATCCTTTGGACCACACCTTCTATTCTCAAGTTATTTTGCCTCCCTTGGCTTCATTGATAGTGTACCCCTTCTCCTCCTCTCCCCATTCCTCCAGGTCCCTTTGCTGGATTCCTTCCCAAATTCTCAGTAAATACGGCTCCTCCCCTATTCTGCCCTGTTGACCGAATGCTCTCAGAAAGTCTGGGAAAGTACTGTCAGTTAAATCTTAAAAATATAGATTGGGCCCTGGCTGGTAGCACAGTGGATAAGGTGCCCGCGAATCCAAAGGTCGCTGGTTCGATTCCCAGACAGGGCACATAATCAGGTTGCAAGCCAGGTCTCCAACCAGATCCATAGCTGGAGGCAGGTGAAAGGCAACCATACACAGACGTCTCTTTCCCTCTCTGCCTCTCTCCCTACCCCTCTCTCTAAAAATAATAAATAAAATCTTTAAATATATATAATTACCTATTTATCTTGGCATCTTTCATCTTTCCTGAATGTTCCCTTGTTTCTCTCAAACATGCCTACCTCCATGCTCTCTATACTGTCTCCAAAATAGAATAACGAGTACTTACTTGCTACTTGCTAGATATTGTATAGAATGAGTACTTCCTACTTGCTAGATATCATGCTAGGTGCTCTATATAATTCTCCCATTTAATCTTCTCACTAACTCTATAAAGCAGATATCAGTACCTTCCATTTGTAGCATCCAATCCTTTTATCCATCTTCTTTGAAGGCAAGTTCCATCTCTCTGTAGGCTCTGTTTCCCTATCTGTAAATGAAGGGATTGGTTGGATTATGATAGAGGCTCTTAATTTTCTTACCACCCAAACCTCCTTTTGTTCTGTTTTTAACCCATGGAGTCCAAGATTAGAAAAAGTTTTTGAATGTGAAAAATTTCATTTGTTAAAAAACACTTCGATTTTTTCTCCATTAAAAAAAAAAAAGTCGACTTTCATAACTGCCCATCAATACTTCCAATCAGTGGCCCAGTTTGATTAATTCCAGCCCCAAACAATTAATATTGACACAGTAGTTGTTGCATACAACATTATTATGGAAAAATTCATGGTTCCCTTAAGTCGTTCTGAAATGTTGACAATTCTTCCAGAACACCCAATGTGGGTGCCAGTGCCCCCTGGCAGATGACCACCGGATGAGTAATCTCTAAGGAATCTTCTAGTCCTATCTGTCTGTGCTTCCTAACATACAGTTCTGATCATGTATCTCCCCTGTTAATTATTCTGTAAGGGCTCCCCATTGCCTCCTAAATTAACTATAAACTACTTAGCCTGGAATTCAAAGCCTGCCAGGCTCCAGCCCTAACATAATGTTGTGTTTTTTTTAATTGTGAGCTGACAGCCGTGCTTGCATGAGCAACAAACTATTAAGCACAAGCATACACGCAGAGTTTACTGTTCTAAACACAAATAAAACTGACAATAAAGTTAATCTGACACATATTTAATGATATAGCTAATGGTTATTGTGTTGGGTGGTAATTAGTCATAAATGGTAGGCAGTTCGCATAAGTGATTGTAATTAGTATTACTTTTCCACACTCAGACCAATTTCTCCAGTTTCCTTCCATACTATTCATTTTCAGCATCCTTAATCAGCACCCGTGCTGATCATTTTCTCTGATACCATGTACCATTTAATCATCATCATCACATACATACACACACTCTTCCATACATTATGAGACAAAAGGTCCTGGCCCTTCCTCCCCAGCAGCTGAGGTTTTGCTGGGCCCCCACCCCCACTGCCTCCTGCGGCCTCCCACTGAGGTCCTCATGATAGGGTCACGTGCTTTGTCTCTTTCCTCCTGCCCAGCCCCCAATCCCAAGCCTTTTTCTACTCATCTGTATACTTGGGAGTGTTCTGCGTGGCTCACTGCTATTTCATACCAAAGAGCATGAGACTTCAGAAATTCAGTCCCTTACAATTCTAACAGAAGTGGAGGGGCCTTTCAGGGCTGGCAGGGCTAGATACGAAGGCACTATAAAAGGAGGTGACAGATGGGAGGGCTCAGGAAGGAGAAATGTAGTTACATTGGAATATGGTCATGACTAAAACTTTACAATTCCAAGCACAGGTATTAAAATGAAGGCAATACATGCTAATGTTGCAGTTATTTGAAAGTACACAGGTGATTTTTTAAGTCACTACTCATGTTCGCTCCATTACATTCAAAGCCTTCTGGCCCAGAAGTCAAGAGAGCAGGATAACGGTCCTGGGAATGTTTCTCTTACTGTTTGACAGTGGGAAAGTCAATGGCCTATCTAGTTTTGCATCTGTCAAATGGGTTTTCATCCCAATGGTGTTACTATTTACCTACGTGTCTAGCTTCAAAACCTTAGAGATGTCCTCAAAGCCTGCCATGTACTCTTCATCTTGTTGGCCACCAAGCCTTATACCCACTGATTCCTAATTAACGTGAATTAACTTTTCCTTCTCCCAGAAGTGGAATCATTGGGTCATAAGGCAGTTCCATTTTTAATTTTTTGAGGAACTTCCATACTATTTTATATAGTGGCTGCACCAACTTGCACTCTTACCAACAGTGCACAAGGGTTCCTTTTTCTCCACATCCTTACCAACACTTGCTGTTTGTTGAGTTATTGTGATGGCTATTCTGACAGGTGTGAGGTGATACCTCACTATGGTTTTAATTTGCATTTCTCTGATGACTAGAGACATTGAGCAACTCTTTATATATCTACAGGCCATCTGTATGTCCTCTTTAGAAAAGTCTATTCAGGTTCTTCGTTTTTTAAATTGGACTGTTTGTGTTTTTGATGTTGTTTTGTAAGTTCTTTGCAAATTTTGGATAATAACCTCTTACAATAAGTACCACTGGTGAATATGTTCTCCCTTTCAGTGGCTTATCTTTTTATTTTGTTGATGGTTTCCTTTGCTGTGCAAAAATATTTTAATTTGATGTAGTCCCATTTGCTGATTCTTTCTTTTGTTTCCCTTGCCTAAAAAGATATATCAGAAAAAAATATTGGAGGAGGAATGCCTGAGATTTTACTGCCTATGTTTTCTTCTAGGAGTTTTACGGTTTGGAGTCTTACATTTAAGGTTTTAATCTGTTTATTCTTGTAAGAAAATGCTCTAGTTCATTTTTGTTGCATGTACCTGTCCAATGTTCCCAACATCATTTATTGAATAGATTATCCCATTTTATGTTCATACCTCCTATGTCAAATGCTAGTTGACTATAAAGGTACAGGTTAATTTCTAGGCTCTCTATTCTGTTCCACTGACCTATATGTCTGTTTTTATGCCAGTATTATATTGTTTTCATTATTATATATATATATCATGTAGCATAGTTTGATATCAGGTAGTATGATACCACCAACTTGTTTTTCCTAAGGATTACTGTGGCTAATTGAGGTCTTTAGTGGTTGCATATAATTTTTTGAAATACTTGTTCTACTTCTGTGAAGTATACAACTGGTATTTTGATAGAAATTGCTTTGGGTAATATGGACATTTTAACCATGTTAATTCTTCCTATTCATGAACATGGTACTCACTTCCATTTATTTGTATCTTCTTCAATTTCTTTCTTCAGTATCTTATAATTTTCTAAGTATAAGTCTTTTACCTCCTTGGTCAAATTTATTTCTAGGTATTTATTGTTTTGATGCAATTGTAAATGGCATTATTTTTCAGTTACCCTTTCTGATACCTCATTATTGGTGTATAAAAACAATCAATTTTTGAATATTTTGCTGCTACTTTACTGAATTCATTTATTACTTGTAGTATTTTTTGGTGGAATGTTTACACTGCTCTATATATAGTGTCATATTATGTGCAAGTAATGACTGTTTTAATTCTTCCTTTCTAGTTTGGGTCACTTTTATCTCTTCTTCATGTCTGATTACTGTAGTTAAGACTTCCAGTACTATGTTGAGTAAGAGTGGTAGAAGCAGACATCCTTGTCTTGTTCCTGATGTTAAGGGAAACACTTTTATTTTCCCTGAGTGTCATGTTGGCTGTGGACTTATCATACATGGCCTTTGTTATGTATGATATCTATTCTAACTTTGCTGAGAGTTGTTATAAAAAAATGAGCCCTGGCTGGTAGCACAGTGGATAAGGCGCTGGCCTGCAAACCCAAAGGTCTCAGGTTCGATTCCCCAGCCAGGGCACATAACCAGGTTGCAAACCAGATCTCCAGTCAGGTCTGTGGCTGGAGGCAGGTGAAATGCAACTACACATTGATGCCTCTCTGCCTCTCTCCCTTCCCCTCTTTCTAAAAATAATGAAATAAAATATTTTAAAAAAAAAGTAAAATAATTTCTCAAAATATTTAAAAAAATGGGTCCTGGATTTTGTTAAATGCTTTTATATATCTATCAATATGATCATATGATTTTTATCCTTATTTAGTTTATGTGGTTTATCATGTGAATTGATTTGAGACTACTGTACCAACCTTGCATCCCAGGAATAGTCCCACTTTATCATGGTGTATAACCTTTATTATGGATTGTTGATTTGGTTTGCTAATATTTTGTTCAGGATTTTTGCATCTATGTTTACCATGGGTATTGGCCTATAATTTTCTTTCTTTTATTATCTTTATCTGGTTTAGAAATTAGGGTAATGCTGGCTTTATAAAATGAGCTCAAGAGTTTTTCCACCTCTTGAACTTCTGGACTTGTTTGAGAAAGATAAGTGTTAATTCTTCATCGAATGTTTGATAAAATTCACCTGTAAAGCCATCTGGTCCAGGACTCCTGTTTTCTGTTTGTTGGAGGATTTTTTTTTTTTTTTTTTTTTTAGTTGCTCAGATTTTCTGTTTCTTCTTGATTCAGCTTTGGAAGATTGCATGTTTCAAAGAATTTACCCATTTCTTCCAGTTTGTCCAATTTGTTAACATATATTTGTTCTAAATATTTTCTTATAATCCTTTGTATTTCTGTGGGGTCAGTTGTTATGTCTTTCATTTCTGTTTTGGTCTCTCTCCTTTTGAAGAGTCTGGTTAAAGGCTTATCAATCTTATTTTTGTTTTCAAAAAACCAAGTCTTAGTTTCATTGATCTTTTTTATTGGCTTTTTTTATACTTTATTTTATTTCCACTCTGATCTTTATAATTTTCTTTCTTCTACTCACTTTGGGTTTTGTTTGTTGTTTTTATTAGTTTCTTCAGGAGTAAGATTAGATTGCTAATTTGAGATTTTTCTTGTTTTTAGATGAAGGCCTGTAATTCTATAAAAATTTCCTCTTCAGATGCTTTCACTGTGTCCCATACATTTCCATTTTCACTTGTCTCAAGGTACTTTTGATTTCTTCCTTGATTTCATTCTTAAGTCATGTTTTGTTTAGTAATGTTATTTGAGTGTTTTTGTAAAGATTTTATACATTATTTTTAGAGATAGGGGAAGGGAGGGAGGAAAAAAGGGAAAGAAATATGAATGTATGGTTGCCTTTCACCCTGCCTCCAGCTGGGGACCTGGCTGGAGACTTGGCCTGCAACTCAGGTATGTCAGGTATGGGAATTGAACTGGGGACCCTTGGGTTTCCAGGCCAGCCCTCAATCCACTGAGCCACACAAGCCGGGGCCTATTTGAGTGTTTTCTTTCTTTCTTTCTTTTTTTTTTTCGTAATTTTCCTGTAAAGGATTTCCAGTTACATATCACTGTGGTAGAAGAATATACTTGATATAATTTCAAACTTCTTAAATTTATTGAGAATTGCTTTGTATCCCAGCATGTGATCTATCCTAGAAAATGCTGCATGTGCATTTGAAGAAACTTTTTTTTTTTTTTTTTTTAAAGATTTTATTTCATTATTTCTAGAAAGAGGGGAAGGGAGAGAGGCAGAGAGGGAGAGAGACATCAATGTATGGTTGCGTTTCACCTGCCTTCAGCCACAGACCTGACTGGAGACCTGGTTTGCAACCTGGTTATGTGCCCTGGCTGGGGAATCGAACCTGCGACCTTTGGGTTCACAGGCTGGCACCTTACCCACTGTGCTACCAGCCAGGGCTGCATGTGCATTTGAAAATAATGTATATTCTACTGCTTTGTGTTTTTATTTTCACTCATCTCAAAGTATTTTCTAAATCCACTTGCAATTTCTTCTTCAATCCAATGTTTGTTTGAGACCTTATTGTTTCATTTTCACCTTATAAAAATAATTTTGTTTTCCTCCTGTTATTCATTTCTAGTTTTATCCCATTTTAATTAGAGAAGCTTTTTGTATGATTTAAAATTTTAATTTATTGAAATTTGTTTTTTGTCTTAACATGGGATCCATCTTGGAGAATATTTCATGTCCACTTGAGAAAAATTGGCATTCCCCTATATATTTTTTAAAAGATTTTATTTTTTAATTATTTTTAGAGAGAGGGGAAGGGAGAGAGGCAGAGAGGGAGAGAGACATCAATGTATGGGTGCCTTTCACATCCCTCCAGTCATGGACCTGGCTGGAGACCTGGCTTGCAACCTGGTTATGTGCCCTGGCTGGGAATCTAACCAGTGACCTTTGGGTTCGCAGGCCGGCACATTATCCACTGTGCCACCAGTGATGGCACATTCCCCTATATTTTTAGAGATTTTAAAAATTTGTTTACTTTAATCAAGAACCTAGTATGGAAGAACCATGAACATGGACAACAAGTGGGATTGATGTTGTGGGGGAGTGGGTGGGTGGGGAAGGGGACAAAGGGGAGTAAAAAGGGGATGGATGTAATACAACAACAATAAAATTAAATTAAAAAAAATTGTTTACTTTTAGAGAGAGGGAAAGGGAGGGAGAAAGAAGGAAAGAAGCATCGGTGTGTGAAAGATGTATCAATTGGTTGCCTCTTGCATGCTGCCAACTGGAGACCTGGCCTGCAACCTAGGTATGTGCCCTGACTGGGAATCTAACTGGTGACCTTTCAGTACACAGGCTGGTGCTTAACCCCTGAGCCACACCAACCAGGATCAAGTTCCCTATTTTTAATTCATTTTCTGTCTACTTGTTCTATCCATTATTTAAAGTAGGATATTTAAGTCTTCAACTATGATCTATTTCTTCCTTCAGTTCTATCATTTTTTTCTTCACATATTTGGGACTTTATTGTTGAGTTTATATTTGTTTATAATCATTATATGTTCTTGATGGATGTATAATATCATCCTTTGCCTCCTGTAACAATTTTTGTCTTAAGGTCAATTTTGTCTGATACTAGTTTAGCCACAAAGGCTCTTTTGGTTACTATTTGCATGGACTATCTTTTCCCTTGTTTTTACTTTCAACCTATTTGTGGTTTTGAATTTGAAGTTACTTTTCTGTAGATGGACAGTTAGACCATGGTTATTTATCCAATCTTCTAATTAGATGCCTTCTAATTGGAGAATTTAAAACTTTTTATCTAAAATAATTATTAGTAGCCCTGGCTGGTGTGGTTCAGTGGACAGATGCTGGCCTGAGAACCCAAAGGTCACTGGTTTGATTCCCTAGCCAGGGGGTTGCAAGCCACATCTCCAGCCAGGTCGGTAGCTGGAGGCAGGTGAAAGGCAACCATAATTGATGCTTCTCTCCCTTTCTTCCTCCCTCCCTGCCCTTCTCTCTGAAAATAATAAATAAAATCTTTTAAAAAATAAATAAATTACTAGTAGGGAAGGACTTTAATTCTTCCATTTTATGAATTATTTTCTGTATGTCTTATACCATTTTTTACTCCTTAATTTACCCATTACTTCCTTCTGCTGTGATTGATTTTTTTCCTAGTGTATTATTTTAATTCTCTTTCAGTTAATTTTTGAACATTTTTTTCTTTAGTGGTCACCTTGGAGACCACTAAACAACAGCAATTGAGCTTAAATTAAGACCAATTTCCTTTCAACAGTATAAAATATTCTGCTCCTTTACAGCTCCTTCCACATTTATGTTGTTATTGCCACAAATTAAATCTATAGGCATCATATGTCCATTAACAAAGATTTATAATAGTCATTTCAAACATTTGCCTTTTAAATCATATAGAAAAAAGAGGACTAAAAACCAATAATGCAATACTATTCTTATTTCATATGTCCTTGCAACTATCTTTATGTTCTTCATGTCTTTGGTTGGCTTTGAGTTATTGTTCTTTTACTTTATCCTGGGAGACTCCCTTTAGCATACCTTATAAAGTAGGCCTACTAGTGACAAATTCTTTCAGCTTTTATTTATCTGAGAATGTCTTAATTTTTCTTTTATTTTTGAATGAGAGTTGTGTTCGGTATAGAAGTTTTGGCTTACAGTTTTTGTTTTTTTTTTTGCACTTTACATATGTGATATCATGTTTTCTGACCTCCATGGTTTCTGTGATGAGACTGGCTTTTAATTTTATTGATTACACTTAACACATGATGAGTTACTTCTCTCTTAATGATTTCAACATTTACCCTTTTTCATTGACTTGGACAGATTGACTATACTGTGTCTTGGATCTCTTTTAAGAGTTTATACTATAAGTATTTTCTCCCACTTTTTCTTTTTCTTCTCCCTTGGAGACTACCTTTAACGGTACATTCATTAGTTCTAAGGTCTCCCACAGGTCTCTTGGCTCTTGTTAGTTTTTTCATTCTTTTTCTCTTCGTTCCTCAGATTGGATAATTAGAATTGACCTATTTCAAGTTTGATGATATTTTTTATGCCTGATAAAATTGGCTGTGGAACCCTCACCCTACTAATTTTGTTTTTAGTTGTTATACTTTTCAGTTCCAGATTTTCTATGTCCTTCCTTTTAATAACTTCTATCTTTCTATTGATATTCTCCATTTGGTAAGACATTGTTCTCCTAGTTTCCTTTAGTTCTTTTTCCGTGGCTTTTCTTTAAATCTTTGAGAATATTTATACTGTTGGTTCAAAGTCTTTGTCTTGAAAGTGCAATATTAATCTTCTTCAGGGGCAGTTTCTGATCACTTATTTTTTTTCTCCACGCATGAAACCTCTAACCTGTTCATTTTTAAAATCTTATCATTTCAAGAATACTATATAAATGGAACCACTCAGCACATAATCTTCAGGAAAAAGGTTTTTACCCTATATAAGTTTCTGGAGATTCATCTAACTAATTCCATGTATCACTAGTTCATTCTTTTTTATTGCTGAGTAGTATTCTATGGTATGAATGTACCAAAGATTATTTAACTATTCACTCATTGAAAGACACTTGGGTCCTTTTCACGTTCTTGTTATTATGAGTAAAGCTGTTATAAACTTTTGTGTACAGGTTTTTAAAATTATTAATTTGTCATTGTATTCCAACTGTTTCATTTTGTACAGGTGTTTTAGTGGACATAACTTTGCATTTCCTTGGCATACATTTTGAAAAGTGTTTCACATAATTTAGTTTTATAAGAAGTTGCCAAACTACTTTAAACAGACTGTATTACTTTAGATTCCCACTAGCAATGTATGAGACATATAGGTACCTATGATAGCACAGTGATGTTGCATTGTAGTTTTAATTAGCATTTCCCTATAGGCTAGCGATGTGGCACATCTATTCACGTGCTTTCTTGCCATCTGCATATTCTTCTCAGTGAAATGTCTCCTCAGATCTCTTAACACTGTCTACTTGGCATTGTTTGTGTTTTTAGTGTTGAGTTTTGTAAGTTCTTTATACAATCTAGACACAAGTACTTGATCAGATTTGTGGTTTGCAAATATTTTCTTCCCGTATGTAACCTGTCCTTTTCTTCTCTTAACAGGATTTTAAAATCCAATTTTAAACAGTCCTGATGAAACTCAATTTATCATTTTCTTTATTTTTGTGTCAAATGTAAATTCTGCACCAAGTCCTGTCCCCAAAGATTTTCTCCTGTTTTCATTTAAATGTGTTACAGTTTTATATTCTTCATTTAAATGTTTGATTAATTTTGAGTTAATTTTGTATAATGTGTGACATATAGGTCAAAGCTTATTTATTAATTTATTCATTGTTAATATCTAACTGTTCCAGCACCATTTATTGGAAAGACAATCAATTCTATATTGAATTGTATATATTTGTGTAGGTCTCTTTCTGGAACCACTGCTCTGTTCCTTTGATCTACATTTTATCAGCCTTCCAACTGTCATGACGATGCCAGCTATGTATGGACCTTAACATTGACTAGGGAATTTCATCCTACTTTATTTATCTTTTCCAATATTGCTTTAGCTATTCTAGAGGGTTTCTATACAGTTTTAGAGTAAGTTTGCATATATCTACAACCAAAAATTGGTGGGATTTTGAGATGAATTTCATTAAAGCCATAGATCCCAATTTGGGAGAATTAACCTCTATTATGTTGTTATTTCCAATCCATGCCCATAGTATGTCTCTGTTTGTTTAGGTATACATTGATATCTTTCATAAGTACTTCTTAATGTTCAGCATATAGATCCTATATAAGTTTTTTTTAATGTTTACATACGGGGTGGGCAAAAGTAGGTTTACACTTGTGAGCACACAAAACATAGTTTATTCTGGTATTGATATTTATTCTTGTATCATATATTTTCCATACAAACAACTGTAAACCTACTTTTACCCACCTCTGTATATATTTCATTTTCTTTGGAATTATTATAAGTGGTACTATGTTTTTTAATTTTAATTTGTGTATTATTAGCATTTAAAAATGTGATCCATTTTTCTGTGCATTGATTTTACCTCTTCCAACATTGCTGAACTTATTAGTCATAGGATTTTTTTCTTTGGATTCCTTGCAATTTTCTATATATATATAATCATGTTATCTGCAAATATTTCTACCTTTCCAATCTGTATTTCTCACACATTTTTGTTGATTTTATAGTAATTTGTACCAGCACAAGCTTGTTGTATATAAAAAATGACAGTTTTAATTTTATTTCCAATGTGGATACATTTTTATTTTGCTTTCTTGCCTTATTCTACTGACTAGAACCTGAGATATAATATTGCATAGAAGGAAGTGGTGGAAGCATAAATCCTCATCTTGTTTTCAAGCTTAGGGGAAAAACATTCAGTATTTTGTTATTTTATTTACTTTTAGAGAGAGGGGAAGGGAGAGGGAAAGAGAAAGAGAGAGAAATATCTATCAGATACCCCTCACACACCCCCAGCTGGGAACCTGGCTGGCAACTCAGGTATGTGCCCTGACTGGGAATTGAACCAGTGACCCTTGGGTTCTCAGGCCAGCACCTCCCACTGAGCCACACCAGCCAGGGCAGTATTTTATTATTAAGTATGATGTTAGCTATAGGTTTATCACGGATGCTCATTATCACATGGAAAAAGTTCCTGTCTCTTCCTCATTTTTGATACTATTTTTATAAATATGTGATGGATTTCATTAAATTTCTTCTCTGCATTGATTGATATGATTACATGGGGGTGGGAAAAGCAGACATTCTTGCATTGTTCATAGTTTAACAGAGAAGTCATTCGGGTTTTTCAGCATTAAGTTTGATGAAAGGTGTATGTTTTCAGAGATGCTTTTTATCCAGTTTCATCTATTCCTTCTTTATTGAGTGATTTTATTAGGAATGTGTGTTGAATGTTGTCAAGTATGTTTTTGTGTTTATTGAGATAATTGTTTTTTTTTTAATTTTATTCATGTAGTGTATTACATTGATTGGTTTTCATATGTTGACCCAATCTTGCATCCCTGGGATAAGTTGTACCTTGTCATGATGTGTAATAATTTTTTATCTTGCTGAATTTGATTTGCTAATATTTGTGGAGTATCTTTTGCATGGAAAAACATTCCACATTCATGATTTGGAAGCCTAAATATCTTTAACATGGCAAACTTGATCTAGAGATTAAATGCAATCCCTATCAAAATCATTGTTGAATTATTTGCAAAAATTGGCACGCTGATTCTAAAATTAGTATGGAAATGCAAGGGACCCAGAGTAGCCAAAACAATCTCAAAAAATAAAGTCAGAGGATTCACAATTCCTGATTTTAATACTAACTACAAAGCTACAGTAATCAAAACGGGGTGGCTTTCACATAAAGAAAGGCATGTAGATGAATAGAATTAAATTGGGAATATAGAAATAAACCATGCATCCATGGCCAAACTGATTTTCTATAAGAGTACAAAGACAATTCAGTGGGAAAGAATAGTCTCTTCAACAACTAGATAGCCACATACAAAAAAAATGTTGGAGTGATTCCACTGCTGTGATTACACTTGAAGAATCCTGAAATACCAATTCAAAAGAATCTATGCACCCCTACATTCATAGCAGCATTATTTACAATAGCCAAGTGCTGAAAACAGCCTAAGTGTCCATCAGTAGATGAGTGGATCAAAAAAATGTGGTACATTTGCACAATGGAATACTATGCAGCAGCATGGATGGAACTGGAGAGTATTATGCTTAGTGAAATAAGCCAGGGAGAAAAAGACAAATACCATATAATCTCATCTATAATAGGAACCTAATGAACAAAACAAACAAACAAGCAAAACAGAACAAGAGGCATGGAAACAAGGAACAGACTGACTGATCAGATGGAAGGAGGGGGCAGGGAGAAGGGGAGAAAGAAGGGGAAGGGTCTAGTCAAGGAACTAGTATAAATGACCCATGGACATGGGCAACAGGGCAGGGATTGATTGTGTGTGTGGGGGGGCAGTGGAGAGCAACAGGGGAAAAATTGAGACAACGGTAATAGAACAACAATAAAATTAAAAAAAAAAACTTACCTCTTGATCAAAAAGTAAAAAATGTTGGATGCCCTCCTTACATTATATTGATTATACATTATATTCATAAGATGAACTCAATAAGCTAAATCTATAATAGTCTTGGAAGAAAACAGGGATACATTTTAAATATTTTGGATGTTTTATCTTCTTAACTTTACAAATAAAGAAACTGAGTGTCAGAGAGGCTAGGTGACCTGTCCAGTATTACACAACTTGTAAGGCTCAGAGCCATATCTTGAACCAATTTTGTGCGGCCACAGTGCAGGCTGTCCACGTGAAGCTACCCAATCACTGAAGAGGTTTGGATATGAATGGGGGTGGACTTCTCTAAGGGGTGTGGACTTTTGTAAGGAGTGCCAGATGATAGAGAGACAACAAGCTACAAATAGCAAAGAAAGATAAGGAGGGTTTTCAACCCTCTAGCAGTGAAGTCTTTGTTACTTAGAATCTCTGGGGAACGACAGCAGCAGAGCAACCAACCACTCTGCTGTTCTCATAATGCAAACACAAGCTCTAGTACAGATCAAACAAATCTGTGCTCTGCTACCTTCTCATTGTGTGGCCTTGGAAAGGTTAATTAAGTTTCTCTGGGACTCACTTTTGTTACCTGTAAAATGGAGGTGATGATTAAGATATAATAATAATAATAATAATAATAATAATAATAATATAATGCATGCCTTAATAGAGCACCTGTGGAAACAAAATGAGGTAATGTACGTAAAACACCAGAGTGCTTGGCAGGTAGTAAGAGTTCCATAATGTGGATGCATGCACATGCACATGTGAAGAGAGAAAGAGAGAGCATGCATGTGCATGTGCCCGTTGTGTTTCTTTACTGCAGTCCGGGGCTCTCTTGGGGCCTGGATTCCTATACAGAACCCACTGTCATACTAGACTCACCTTTGTATAACCCTACAGGGCTGAGAAGGATATTAAGTCAATCAGAGCAGAGGTGGGAGAAAGAACATTTGAGGGGGTGAACAGGGTTGAATCCTAGAAAAGAAATGAGCAGAACAAACACCCCATTGTGGGACCTGGGAAATCTGAGTTATGGGCAAAGGTGAGCTATCAGGAGACAAGTTCCAACTGGAGGCCAGGAATCAAGCCTTAAAAAGCAGTCAGAAAGGGCGCACTCCCATAAAGATCACGAGCAACAAATAATATAACAGCAAACCATGAATCAAAAGTTTAAAAAAACAAAATCAGACAAATATGATATTATGAAGACCTAAATAAACATGGTCACTGCCTATGATCAGTGAATTTGTATTCCTTGAATGCACCTCGGCTGAAGGCAATGAAGGATAATAGGAACCAGTGTGGAATTACAACCAATCTCAGGAACCCCATAAACCTTGCTTGGAATTGTTATTCAATGATTGCTTTCTCCATTAGAAGGCTCATTTGCCATTGGATCCTAAGCACCTAGCCTAGTCCCTGGCAATTGCACATGGCCAATAAATATCTAACAGAATGAATTATTGAATAACTACAGAACTCAGAATTGTCCATAAAGACTTTATATATTCTCGGTAAATTAGATTGGGAGGTAGTAGTAAAACCAATGTGAAATAGGGAATACATTCCCAGTATTGTTTAATTATTGTCACATAGCATTCACAGCACAGCAGTCTACCCAGAGCAACCAGCCATTAAATAGACAAGAATAACTTCCAATTCATACAAAAATTGTTTGTGTCACTTCTAAGGTACACGAACAATTTATTCTTTTAAGGGTAAACTCATCCTATACTCATCCATCCATACCATCTCTCCAAAGAAAGTGTCAAACTGTAACCTGCTTAGTAAACTGTTGCTCACAGCTATATAGAGCAAAGGGAAGCATCATCCAACCCAAACAACTGTATGGCCCGTATGACAAAGGACAGATGACTACAGTTTGCCTAACTTGAAGGGGCAGAGGGTCTCCCCTCTGGCCAGCAACTTAGGTGTCAATGGTGAAAAGAAGGCATGCCAGTGGGTAGTACTCTCCAAGGAGACTCTGGCAGGATAGATGTGACGTAGTGAGGCTGCAGGACACAAAACCAGTTCCTACAATGAAATCAATGAAGACACTCGCAAGGGAGAGAACAACAATGACTCCTGCCCAGGGCAGCTGAGGCCTGCCCACTGGACATGAGGAGTGCCTAATTGCACTGCTGCCTGTGACTATATAGCACCTCTTGTTTATTGAAGGTCCCCTTCTTTGTCCTGAGCAAATTGACCCATTTGCTTCACTTTGTACAGTTAATTTTCAACTGTATTTGCAAAATACCCCATCGGTGTTCATTATGGTAAATTAATATTAGTGTTCTTGTAAGACAACCATCAGCCCTCATTTTCACCAACTCTTTCCCACCTCTTCCCCGCCCCCTCCCTGTCCCTTGACTAATAGATATCATTTCAACACTTTGACTAACTGCCGTGCTATAGAAAAGGCAGTAATTTATACTGATGTAATGGCCGTGATAAAAATCATTTGTGTGCTGATTTTATAAATTAGGGTGGAAATGTGAGTGCCTCTGAAAAATGAAGTGCTACCACATGGATTCCACTGTTGCTAATGCTTCATACCTTTCTGCTTCATTAAACCAATTTCACGGGGAGATGAGTTAGAGGAAGAAGCTGTGCTGCTTATGAGATGCAACAATGGTTTATTGAAAGAAATGGGACTAAGATTAAATTAAGTGGTACTTGAGAAATATGAAAAATATAAAAATATTCAAGCTTCTAGATGAGTAATTCAAAAATATGATGTTAGCTCTCTCATACTCTACAAACTAGCTCATCATAATTGCACAAAACTGAACTCACAGCCCACTAAAGAGTTTCTTGCAATTACCCTTATGAGTGGGAGAAGCCAAGAACGAATTTATCCCGTTTCCATTTTAAAATCATGTCAACTCGAAATTTTCTTTTGGACCTGTTCTGATAGAGTTGGATCTTTACAAGGTTCCTCAATGGTCTACTCATTCTGGGGAAGTAAACAACAATCTAAGATAAAAGAGGAAGGAGCAAGATGAAGGCAGGAAGTACTCAAGCCATGCATTGGTCATTGACCATTGGCCATTGGCAATTACCAAACCTCACTAGTTGTTGTGGTTCCTGGTCTCCTAATTTCAGGTGAGCACATCACCAGTAAATTTATGCTGGTTAGCATCTTGCTATTCCTTTTGGATAATTCCCGAAACTGGAGGTGAACACATTGAAAAATAAAGCATTGGTTGGCAAGCCCTAAAGAGCAGGTATCAAGAAATTGGGATGAAGCCATTTCCACTATTCCTCTAAATTGCCTACTATTTCCCCTATTTTTGATGAGCTTGAAGTTTTTACTTTCTAGTAACTAAACCCTATTTGTTCCCTGAGTTGTAAAAGATGTAAATACAAAAAGATTCATTCATTCAATAAAAGGCTTATGAATACTTAGAGTTTTTGTCGTAATACAGAATTTCAAAGTGCAGCTGAGGAGCTGCCATTTTCCTCCCCTCTCACAATAAGACCTCTGTGTGTAAGCGACCCAAGTCCTGGGGTTGAGTCCAGCTCTCAGATTAGCACAGAAAACACATACAGTCACACTTTAAACCCACCCCCTCCCACTGATGACAAAATGAGTTCCTCAAAATGTGCTTCTAGGAGGCGAGGAAAGGATTTCAAGATTACAATCCTGAGGACCATGTGCCAAGAGTAAGAGCCATATACCCCCTCGTGTGGTAGTCATTGATGTGGGGTCTGGTGCTACCATCCTAGAATCCAGGGTTCAACAGACTTGGTTCATACAGCCAACATAGCATGCTTACAGTTATAACCAACGCTGCTCATCACACTACTGCAGAGGGAGTTGTACCAATTCCCTTCCAAGGCTCATCACTGATAGGCATGTTCCATTATCAGGAAAGAAAATCATGGAGCCCAAATGTCCCTCTGCCTGATGGGAGGCTGCCAAGTCTGTGCTATGGTTTTGACCATTACAAAAGACATATGACATATGTTTGTCTCACAATTAAAAAATCAACTTAAAGAAAATTACATTTTAGAGAATGTCAGCATTTGAATTGCATACTTTCAGAACAGGGCTGATCAAGAATCTCATCTTCAAATAACTGGTAACTTAAAGCCTCAACTTCTTGGTTCATAATTGAGAGCTCTAAAGTTTATTCTAGCTACATATTTCTATAGGCTACATTGCCTTCTTTGTAGAAACTGTCTGGGACGAGCTCCCCCTCCCAAAGTCTATTAACCTAAATATGTTTGAGATCCATAAGGATAGCTATTTGGGAAGCACTGCTTCAGCCCAAATAGTGTCCTATTAGGAAACAAAGGCAACGGGTATTTATGAGAAAGGGCAGGGGAACAGTTACATAAGTAGAAGGAAGCCGTTTCTATTGGTACAGATAACAAAACATACATACTGGTGTTAATTCTGAACAATGTTCCTAATTCTCAGTCCATTAGTCATAATAACTGCTTTCTTGTTATCTTTGCAAACTGTTCTTTGGGATACAATGGCACCCTTAAATCAGTCCAAAGGTTGTTCAGTCCTGTTTTAAAATTCCAAAGCCAAAAGAACAGCAAGGCAGTACCTTAGGCATTGCAAGTCCAGCTTCATTTTATTTATTTATTTTTTATTTTTATTTTTTCTGTTTTAAAGATTTTATTTGTTTATTTTTAGAGAGAGGAGAAGGGAGGGAGAAAGAGAGGAGGAGAAACATCAATGTGCCTCTTGCACAACTCCTATTGGGAACCTGGCCTGCAACCCAGGCATGTGCCCTGACTGGGAATCGAACCAGCAACCCTTTGGCTTGCAGGCTGGCCCTCAATCCACTGAGCACACCAGCCCAGGCGAACCCACATATTTTCTAAGGGTGAGGCATCAGCATGACTTCCCGCTGATGCCAGCTTCATTTTAAAGTGGCTCTGTTTATATAATTGTTTACAAGCCTGAGGTTAATAGTTACAAAAAGTTGTTCCATTCCTATAACTCATGAAAATTGCATCCAAGTCTAAAGTTTTTTCTGTAGGCACAAAACAGGTTTGAATGTTCAAGACTTACAAAGTTTGTTCTCTTATTTTAAATTTATTTTTATTGTACTTTTTCATTAATATTTATCATCCTTATACCTTCTTCCACCTCCACTACCCATTCTCCTCCCCCGCAATCACTACACTGTTGTTCATGTCCACAAGTCCTTTCTCTTTTGGCTTGATCCCTCCAGACCCCTAACAAAGTTTTATTTATTTATTTTTAAAGATTTTATTTATTTATTTTTTTTAGAAAGAGGGGAAGGGAGGGAGGCAGAGAGGGACAGAGACATCAATGTACAATTGCCTTTCATCTGCCTCCAGCCACAGACCTGGCTGGAGACCTGGCTTGCAACCTAGTTATGTGCCCTGGCTGGGGTCAAACCAGCGGCCTTTGGGTTTGCAGGCTGTCGCCTATCCACTGAGCCACCAAACAGGGCTGTTTTAAAAATTAATTTATTGTCATAACACAAAGTTTTAAAAAATATATTTGTATTTCAAAATTACAGTTGCATAATATTATGTATGTCTCATGTGCACAGCGCCATGATTAGACACCTACATAACTTACAAAGTGATCAACCCAGTAAGTCTAGTACCCAACTGACACCATACCTATTTATTACAATATTACTGACTGTATTCCCAGTGCTGTACTTTATATGCCTACGACTATTCTGTAACTACAAATTTGTACTTCTTAATCCCTTCACCTTTTTCACCTATCCCCCCTCCCATCTGGCAACTATCAAAATGCTGTCTGTATCTATGAATCTGTATCACTTCGGCTTGCTCATTTTCTTTGTTTTTAGATTCTACATGTAAGTGAAATCATCTGGCACTTGTTTTTCTGATTTACTTCACTCAGCACAATGCCATCTAGGTACATTCATGTTGTTTCAGATGGCAAGACTTCATTCTTTTTTATGACTGAATCATATTCCATTGCACAAAGTCTGTCCAGACAAAGTCCAGCCATTGTTAATATAAGGAGAATGGTTGGCAGGACATGGATATAACCTGGCAGCCAAGGAGAGTGGGTTGGAATACATATTTGTGAACAATGACATCTTTACTATACACGTCAGTGGGGGCAGAGTTTGCCACTGAGTGAGCATGTGTACTGTGTGGCCATAACATTCAAAATAACTGAGTGAGTAGAGCAAAAAATCTGCATCAAATTTTGTGTTACGCTTGAACATTCCTCCATGGAAACTATTCAGATGATTCAGAAGGTTGCAGCTATGGGCGACTGGTGATTGGCAGCTTCATCATGACAATGTGCCCATTCATGCATCACATCTCCTGTAGAATTTTTTGGTGAAACATCAAATCACCCAGGAGACTCAGACTCCCTACAGCCCAGATTCGGTGCCCTGTGACTTCTGGCTTTTTCCAAAACTAAAATCACCTTTGAAAGGGAAGATATTTCAGACTGTCGATGAGATTCAGGAAAATACAACAGGGCAGTTGATGGAGATTGGGAGAACTATGTGAGGTCCCAAGGTGCCTACTTTGAAGGGGACTGAGATAGCATTGTCCTATGTACAATGTGTCCTGTATCTTGTATCTTTTTCAATAAATATCTGTATATTTCATATTACATGGCTGGGTACCTTCTGGACAGATCTCATATATATATGTGCTTCTTTATCTACTCATCTGTTGATGGACACTTAGGTTGCTTCCATATCTTGGCTATTGTAAATGATCCTTCAATGAACATATGGATGCACATGTCTTTTCACTGTAGTGTTTTTGGTTTCTTCAGAAGGAATTGCTGGGTCCTTTGTCTAGTATAAGTATTGCTACACCAGGTTTTTTATTTGTTTTCCTTATCATGAAATATCTTTCTCCATCCTTTAAGTCTGTATGTCTTTCAGTCTGAAGTGCGTCTCTTAAAGAAAGATATGTAAGAGTCTTTGTTTTCCATTCAGCTACCATATGCTTTTTAATCAATTTCCAAGTTGCTGATTTGATCGTCTGCTTCATACGCTCCAGTGTTGATTCCCTATAATGTAGTCATGATTTCAATTAGTGTAGCCTTCATTTCTGACTGTTTTTTAAATATGTTTTCCATCTACATTTTTCTTATTTATTTACTTATTTATTTTTCCACTTCCTTTTTATTGTTTATTCTATTATAGTTGCCCCATTTTTCCCCTTTGATCCCCTCCACTCAGCCCACCCCTCACTCCCTCAGTCAATTCCCACTTTGGTATCCATGTCCATGAGGCATTCATACATGTTCTTTGACTAATTCCTCCCCCTTCCTTCTGCCATTCCTCCCCTGCCTCCCTCTTTCCTACAGCTGTCAGTCTGTGCCATATTTCCAGGTCTCTGGTTCTATTTTTCTTGTTAATTTATTTAGTTCATTAGATTCCAGTTATGAGTGAGATCACATGGTGTTTGTCTTTCATTAACTGGTTTATTTCATTTATCATAATATTTTCCAGTTCCAAAATCCATGCTGACACAAAAGATAGGAATGCTTTCTTTTTTCATGCTGTGTAGTATTCCATTGTGTAAATGTACCACAGTGATTTTTAATCCACTCATCTTCTGATGGGTACTTAGACTGTTTCCAACACTTGGTTATTTTAAGAAGTGTTGCTATGAACATAGGGGTGCATAAGTCCTTTTGAATCAGTGTTTCAGGATCCTTAGGGTACATTCTGAGCAATGGAAACTCTGGGTTATAAGGCAGTTTCATTTTTAATTTTTTCAGGAAAATCCATACTGTTTTCTACAGGGGCTGCACCAGTCTGCATTCCCACCAATAGTCCATAAGGGTTCCCTTTTCTCCATATCCTTGCCAGCACTTGCTATTTGTTGATTTATTAATGATGGCCATTCTGACTGTGTGAGGTAATATCTCATTGTATTTTAATTTGCATTGGAGAAATCACAATACCTGATATCGAACTATAGTACAAGGCCACTGTAATCAAGACAGTCTAGTACTGACATAAGAACACATAGATCAATGGAACAGAATAGAGAGCCCAGAAATAAGCCCATACCTCTGTGGTCAATTAATCTTTGACAAAGACGCGGGGGGCGGGGGGAGGCAGGAGTATACAGTGGAGTAAAATCAGCCTCTTCAATAAATGGTGTTGGGAGAACCAGACAAGGACATGCAAACAAATGAAACTTAAACCACCAGCTTACACCATACACCATGATAAACTCAAAATGTATATAAGACTTAAATATAAATTGTGATACTATAAAAGTACTAGTGGAAAACACAGGCAGGAAAATTTCAGATATCTCACACAATAACATTTTTGCCAATATATCTCCTAGGGTAAGGGAAATAAAGGAAAAAATAAACAAATGGGACTACATCAAATTAAAAAGCTTCTGTATGGCTAAATAAATCATTATCACAATGAAAAGGGAACTAACCATATAGGAGAACATATTTGTCAATGATATATTGGACAAAGGTTTGATCTCTAAAATATATGAAGAACTGATATGACTCAACACTAGGAAAACAACCAGTCCAATTAAAAATGACCTGGATAGACACTTCTCTAAGGAGGACATACAGGTAGCCCATAGATAAGTGAAAAAGTGCTAAACATTACTAGTCATTTATCTACATTTTTACGGATCCTATCCCTTTGTTGAAGTACGCACTAAGCCCCTCTATCTCCTAAGTCCATTGAGAATCATCATAATCAGCGGGAAGTTCAGGTCAAGGGCATCCATTACCTGTACTTTGCCCGGGGCCACCTTGCATGAGCAACAATACAATTTGTGAATGGCAGCTACTTGTGCCTGATTTAGAATTTCCTGAGGGAGGCAAAGCTATGAATCAAGGCAGGCTACCTCTAGTGCCTGACCTGGAGCCATTTAGCAAGAGGGGAAGGCTATAAAGAGGTCAGGTGCTGATTGTTTGAGAGATTTTAGGAAAATCCACAGAAGGAGCTAAGATAAGCGATTTGTATGAAAAAGCCGCTGGAACTCTGGGCTGAGGGGGCTTATGTGGGGCTGGGACCCCTGGTTCCTCGGGTAGTGGGGGCCTCTGCAACTGAAATATCCTTCCTGATTTTTTCAATCCTGACCCGAGGACATTTTTCCATTGCTTCCATTGCAGAAGGGAGAGAATAATGTGAGGGAGAAGCATCAATTGATCGCTTCCTCATATGCACCTGGATTGGGTATTGTACGTCCCCAGATGGAGGATCAAACCCACAACCTAGGCACATGTCCTGACCAGGAATTGAAGCTAAAACCTTTCTTTTACAGGATGATATTCCAAACAACTGAGTCATATCGGCCATGCCATACCTCTTGATTTTTTTTCAAAGATTTTATCCATTATTTTTAGAGATAAGGGCGGGAAGGGAGGAAGAAAGGGAGGGAAACATCAATGAATGGTTGCCTTTCACCTGCCTCCAGCTACAGACCTGGCTGGAGACCTGGCTTGCAAGCTAGGTATGTGTCCTGACTGGGGAATTAAACCAGCAGCCCTCTCAATTTTTAAGGGTGTGGGACTAGCCCTTCTGCATTTCCACACCCCCCACCCTGCCAGTATCAATGTAGCTTTTTTTCCTGTCATTTTCCAGGGGATAGTTTCTAGAATTTCAGAATCTGGAATCTAAGCCTTTCAAAACTAACTAATCACAGCCTTTGTGGGGGCTGGGAAATGGGCACTGGTACTCTTGAAGCTCTCCAGGAGGTACTGACATACAAACTTGGGAACCACTGCTGCAGTGCCAGTACTGGCACTGAGAGCATCTAGTGAAAGACAAGCTTTTATTAATAAACAAACAAACAAAAAATGAGGTGGAGAAGTATAGCCAATCAGAGGCATAAGTAACCTTTTTTTTTTTTTGGCTTAAAAGAAAGCATAAACTTCAGCAGTTGTCAGAAGAGCTATTTCCAAGGCCTGCTCAGAGGTTTTTGGGAGCTCCAAAGCCTGACTTGGTGTTGTCAAATTTCTGGCCCCTCTCTCAGACTTTAAACTGGCCCTGTTGCTCGCACTTTCTACCTGACATTAAGCATACTTATGTGGAACTGGTAAACCACTGGCTGATATTACTTGGATGTGAAAGCACACAAAAAAATATTCAGTACTATTTAAGCACAAGGTAATTTTTATACTTCTCGCTGCTAAAACAAAACAAAAATCAAAATGCAAAAAAAGAAAGCCTTTGCTTTCAACAACTCTATCATACTTGGCTACACATTGGGATTACCTGGGGAGCTAGAAAAAAATACTAATGCCTTTATTCCACCAGCAGAGATTTAGTTTTATTTATATAAGTGACAGAATAAGCTTTGGGTTTTAGAAAAGATCCCTAACACAAGTCTAAAGTTCAAACATTTGAAAGTGACTGGGTAAAGCAAAGAGGGCTTATTGGTTTTGTGTTGTAAGACCAGCAATATCAACATAATATAGGAACTTGGCTGGAAATGCGAAATCTTCAGCCTAACCCTATGCCTAGGTATCAGAAATCTCTGGGGGTGGGCCCAGCAACCTGCTTTCTAACAAGCCTTACAGGTAACTCTGATGCATGCTCAATTTTGAGATCCTGTGGTTTAGGATCGAGACAAGGAGTCTACTAAATGCAGAGTTCAAACTACTGGTTATGAGGATGCTCAATGAACAGGAGATGAGTAATTGAACTTAAAACTTCAACAGAATAAACGAGGACATGGAAACCATAAAAAGGACCAGTCAGAAATGAAGACTACACTAACTGAAATTAATAGTTTACAGAGAATTAGCAGTAGAGAAGATGAAGTAAAGAATCAGATCAGTAATTTATAGTATAAGGAAACAACAAAACAATTGGAAGAGCAAAAAGAAAAAGAATACAAAAATGAAGATAGCATGTGAAGCCTCTGAGACAACTTTAAGTGTACCAACATTTGCATATTTTAAAAAATAATTACAGAAAACTTCCCTAATTTGGTGAAGTAAGTAGACATACAAGCTAAAGGAGTGCAGAAAGTCCCAAACACAATTAACCAAAAAGAGGCCCACACCAAGACACATCAGAATTAAAATGCCAAAGGTTAAAGACAAAGAGAGAATCTTAAAAGCAGAAAGAGAAATGTTTTAGTTACCTATAAGGGAGCCCCCCCATAAGACAATCAGCTGATTTCTCAATGGAAACTTTGCAGGCAAGAAGGGGCTGGCAAGAAATACTGAAAGGGGTTAAAAACAAGGACCTACAACCAAGATTACTGTACCCAGCAAAGCTATCATTTAGAATTAAAGAACAGATAAAGAATTTCCCAGACAAAAAGTAAAGGAGTTCATCATCACCAAACCAATATTACATGAAATGTTAAAGGGCCTTTTAAAAAAAAAGAAGAAGAAGAAGAAGAAAGCCCTGGCTGGTGGTGCAGTGGATTAGGTGCCAGCCTGAGAACTCAAAGGATGCTGGTTCGATTCCCCAGCCAGGGCCAGGTTGCAAGCCAGTTCTCCAACCAGGTCCGTAGCTGAAGGCAGGTGAAAGGCAACCATACATTGATGTCTCTCTCCTTCTCTGCCTCTCTCCCTGCCCCTCTCTCTAAAAATAGTAAATAAAATCTTTTTTTAAAAAAGAAGAAAAAGGTAAAAAATATGAACAACAAAATGGCAATAAATACATATCTAGTAACATATAAATGAGTAGCAGAACAGAATCAGGCTCATAGATACACAGAACATTTTGACAGCTGCTAGATGGGAGGGAGGTTGGGGTGATGGGTGAAAAGGTGAAGGGATTAAGAAGTACAAACTAGTAACTACAGAATAGCTATTAGCGATATAAAGTGCAGCATAGTGAATATAGTCAATAATATTCTAATAACTATGCATGGTGTCAGATGGGTGCTAGGTTCATTGGGATGACCACGTAATGTTATATAATGTCTAGTGACTGGGGTGTACATCTAAAGTTAATATAATATTGTATGTCAAATGTAATTGAAAAATAAAAATGATTTAAAAAGTAAAACATAAGAAGATCTCCTTGGAATCAAACCAGCAACCCTTGGGCAAATTTATAGCCCTAAAAATGTTAACATCAGAAAAGATGGGTCTCAAATCAATAATCTAAATTCCTACCACAAGAAATTATGAAAAGAAGAGTAAAACCCAAAACAAGCAGAAGGAATAGAGAAATGATAAAGGTGTTAGGGAAAATCAATAAAACTGAAAATAGGCAAACAGTAGAGAAAGGCAATGACATAAATCATTGGTTCTTTGGAAAAAATCAATAAAAAGACTCACAAAAAGAGAAGAGACAGCTTTGGTGGGTGGCTCAGTTAGCTGGAGCATCATCTCTATATCAGAAGGTTGCAGGTCTGATCCCCAGTCAGGGCATGCACCTAGGGTGCATATGGGAGGCAACTGATCAATCTCTGTCTCTGTTTCTCTCTGTCTCTCTGTCTATCCTCTGCCTTTCTCTCCTTTCATTTCTCTCTAAAAATCAATTAAAAACATGTTTTTGAGTGGGGCTTTAAAAACAGAAGAGTGTGAAGATATAAGTAAATGACACCAGGCATGAACATGGTGACATCACTACAGAACACATGTTCATAAAAGGAAAAATAAGAGAACACTACAAACAAATCTAGGCTCACAAATTTGAAAACTTAGAAAAAATGGAAACAATTCCCTGAAAACCACAAACTACCAAAACTCAACCACATTGAAATAGGCATGCTGAGCCCTATGACCACTAAAGAAATTGCATTTGTAATTAAAAACTCCCTCCAAAAGAAAATATTCAAGTTTAGATGGTATTGCTTGAGAATTCTAACCAACATTTAAAGAAATAACACTAATCCTACATAAATTCTTTCAGAAAGTAGATGAGGAATTACTTCCCAACTCATTTTCTGAGGGAAGTATTACCTTGATACCAAAACTAGACAGAGTATACAAAGGAAGGAAGGAAGGAAGGAAGGAAGGAAGGACGGAAGGAAAGAAGGAAGGAAGGAAGGAAAGAAGGAAGGAAGGAAGGAAGGAAGGAAGGAAGGAAGGAAAGAAGGGAATACAACTGTAGACCAATACTTATTAAGAACTTTGACTCAAAAATCCTCAAAAAGATTAGCAATTCAAATATAATAATGAAAAAATTATTCAAACAATGATCATATGGTATTTATTTAACCAAGGCTGATTCAATATTCAAAAATCAATTAATGAAACATCAGTTGATATAATCTATATATTAACATGCTAAAGAAGAAAAATCATACAATCATGTTAACTGATTTAGAAAAAACATTTGACAAAATTTGTAATTTATAATTTTATTTTATTTTAAAAAATATTTTATTTATTGTTTTTAAAGAGAGGGGAAGGGAGAGAGGGAGAGAGAATCCATGTATGGTTACCTTTCACCTGCCTCCAGCTACAGAACTAGCTGGAGACCTGGCTTACAACCTGGTTAGGTGCCCTGGCTGGGAATCGAACCAGTGACCTTTGGGTTTGCAGGCTGGTGCCTATCCACTGAGCCACTAGCCAGGGCTTAAAACAGCACAAATTTTTTAAAAAAACATTTAATTTCATCATTTCTAGAAAGAGGGGAAGGGAGAGAGGCAGAGAGGGAGAGAGACATCAATTTATGGCTGCTTTTCACCTGCGTCCAGCTACAGATCTGACTGGAGACCTGGTTTGCAACCTTGTTATGTGCCCTGGCTGGAGAATCGAACCTGCGACCTCTGGGTTCGCAGGCCAGCGCCTTATCCACTGCACCACCAGCCAGGGCCAGCACATTTTTATCCTTACATTTCTGGAAGTCAGAAGTTCAGGTGCGTGCAGGTGGTTTCTCTACTGTAGATTTCTCAAGACAAAAATCTAGGCATGAGCCAGCCTGACCTCTTATCTGGAGGCTCTGAACAAGAATCTACTTCTCAGCTCCTTTAGGTTATTGGCAGGATTCAGTTCTGTGTGGTTGTAAAACCCAGGTCCCTGCTTCCTTCACTGTAAGCTGGGATTCTCCCTCACTCAGCTCCATATTAACAGTTGTATTTCATACCACATTACTTCTTCCGTCTTCAAAGCCAGCAAAGTGTGTTGAGTCTTTCTTGCACTTTGGGTCCCTCCAACTTTCCTGTCTGCTATATCCCTTACTGTTCCTAAAGTAAGTTCTCTGCCTTCAAGGGCTAATGTTGATCAGATGGAGTCCATAGGATAATCCAGAATAATGTCCATTACCTCCATTACATCTGTAAAATATTTTTGCCATGCGTAGTCATATGTTTACAGGTTCCAGGGATTAGAGAGGCATTCTGCCTACCTCACAACTTCATACAATTGTTGTAAAAGTTAACTGAGATAATACAGATCAGGTGTTTATTAACAGCAGTTTTTGGAATCTGTGCTTTGTACCTTAACACTGCTTCTCTTCTATGCACAATTTCCTATCAGACTGCTTTGTCTAACTTAATAAAACCCTCTTTATTTTGCATTCATCACACTTGCACCAGGTTTCCTCTTTTATATTCAGACTGCAACATTTGTGATCAGCTGACAGCTAAGATTTTTATTTCCCAAAAGCATCATACTCTGGCATGTCCATTGTTGTGTTATGACAGTAAAATATGGGAAATCACAAAATATAAAAATAAGGGTATTGCTAAATAAGAGACATACAGTATGGTATGTACACATAAAATGAGACTCATGAAGGCTGTAGTGACATGAAAAATAATTTTTAATATTATGTTATTTGGAAAAGTACAAATGATAGGTGCTTATATATAAGTAAAATGTGTGTAAAAAAGAAAAGCCTGGAAGTAAGCTCAAAAAGCAGGTAATATGATGGTTATTTTTACAGTAGAGTTATTGGTGATTTTTCTTCTTCATATTTTACAACTCATTTACAAGGTAGGTATGTATATTACTTCATCCTAAAAAGTAATTATGCATGAAACAACAGGAATAAATGTAAAAATCCTTATGCGCAATGAGAAGAGCCAGATATAATAGACTGGCACCTCTCTAGCTGTTGCCCTGGCTGTGGTTCCCAGAGTGGGTGGGTCTGTGGATGTTCTAGGACTGTGGGGCTTCTAGACAATGGAATCTGCTGAGAGACCAGCAGTTTCTTTCTCCCCAACTCCTCAACTCCCACTGGTTTTCACAGCCAGATGCAATGAGGCTGTATTTATCCTGGCACTAGAACCATGCGCTTCACAGTCTGTTCTGGTGCTGAGAGTGCTCCCCAAGTGTCCCTCCCTGCTTCTTATTTATTTATTTTAAATATTTTATTATTTCTAGAGAGAGGGGTAGGGAGAGAGGCAGAGACAGAGAGAGACATCTATGTATGGTTGCCTTTCACCTGCCTCCAGCTATGGACCTGGCTGGAGACCTGGCTTGCAACCTGCTTATGTGCCCTGGCTGGGGAATTGAACCAGTGACCTTTGGGTTCGCAGGCTGGTGCCTTATCCACTGTGCTACCAGCCAGGGCTTATTTTATTTTTATATGTTATTTTATTTCATTTCTATAACCATGTTATTATTTTTGGTATATAATTGAAGAAATGCTGGCTCCATTAGCCAGTTCGCTGCCTAGCTAAGTTCACATGGCTAATAAATAGCAAATACACAATCGAAGTCTAGGGCTTCTGATTACAGATTCAGGTTGTATGACAAGAAACCCCAGGGGAGCAAGGGCCATAATATTCTACCAAGACCGCCACTGAATAGCAGAAACTGGAGATAAGAGGCAACAGAGTAAAAATTTCCTCATCCAGTTAGAAATACACTAATAAAATAAATTAGAATTGAATCAAACATATAGACTTCTAAGCTTCTTCTCATACAATTCATACCTAAGGCCACTCCATCTGAGGTACAATAAGGCCATAGGAAAAAGGCAAACCATTCACTAGTGACTATTTTCTCCTTGTTTCCCATGGACCATGCTCCAGGTCTACCCCAATGTACATACAGATTCTCTGTCTCTCTTTAAAAGGAATAAAATAAAATAAGTCATCACTCCTTGTGTACTGGCATCAGTTATAATGTACGTTGGGCTGGGTGTTGGAATAGCAATTAGTTGTGAGACTGGCTAAATCAGTTTGCAAAATGGAAAGGAGCAGAGATATAAAAAAAATTACTTCATAATTTTAAAAAACCTCTCAGTAAATTAATAATAAAGGGGAACCACTTCAACTTGATAAAGAGCTTCTACAAAAACCTACAGCCAACAACATTCATAATGGTGAAAGGCTGAATGCTTTTCCCCTAAAACCCAAAACAAAGCAATGATGATGGCTTTCACTACTCTTATTCAACATGGTACTAGAAATTCTTACCCTGCAATAGGCAAGAACAAGAAACAAAAGGCATATAAATTGGAAAAGAGAAATAAAACTGTCCCTATTTGCAGATGATGGGACTGTACACATAGAAAATCCCAAGGCATTGACACAAAAACTCCTAGAACTTATAAATTAATTCCTCAAGGCCATAGGACAAGATAGATACATAAATATCAACTGCGTTCTTCATGCTAACAATGAATATTTGGGAACCAAAATAAAAAACAATAGTATTTACAGTAACTTTAAGAAAAGTGAAATAGGTACAAATTTAACAAAATATATACAGAACTTGTGTGCATAGAACTACAAAATGTTAATGAAAGAACACCTAAATAAATGGAGTGGATTGGAAGACTCAGTAAAGATGTCAATTCTCCCCTGTTTTGTACAGGTTTAATGCAATTGCTATCAAAAGGCCAGCAAAGATTTTGGTAGATATAGACAAGCATATTCTAAAATTTATATGGGTGCCCTGGCTGGTGGCACAATTCATAAGGCACCAGCCTGTAAACCCGAAGGTTGCTGGTTAAATCCCCAGCCAGGGCACATAACCAGGTCCCAAGCCAGGTTTCCAGTATGGTCCCCAGCTGGAGGCAGGTGAAAGGCAACCACACGTTGATGTTCCTCTCCCTTTCTTCCTCCCGCCCTGCTCTTCTCTCTGAAAGTAATAAATAAATAAAATTTATATGGAAAGTTATAGGTCCTTGAGTAATTAAAACTTTTTTTTAAGAGAGAGAGAGGGGAAGGGTGAGGCAGAAAAGGAGAGAAACATGGTTGCTTTTCACCTGCCTCCAGCTGGGGTTCATATGCCAGTGCTCAATCCACTGAGCCACACCAGCCAGAGCTGAAATACTTTTTAATGAAAAGAAGAACGAAATGGAAGGAATCACTCCACCTGATAATAAGTGTTATCCTATACCTATGGTAATTAAGACAGTGTGCTATTGGCTAAAGGACAGGCACACATATCAATGAACAGAATAGAGAATCCAGGAATAGATTCATAGCAATGTGCCCAACTGACATTTCACAGAGGTGTGAAATCAATTCAACAGAGGAAATATATAGTCTTTACAACAAGGGATACTAGAGCAATTGGACATTCATAGGTAAAAGAATGAACCTTAATCTAAGTCTCACACCTTATACAAAAATGAACTCAAAATGGGTCACAGAAGTAAAAGTAAAATATATGACTCTCAGAGAAAAAATATAGAGGAGAATATTTGGGACCAGGGATATATGTACCTGATACCAGGAGCACAAATTATAAAAGGGAAAAAAGAAAAAAATGTACCTCATCAAAATTAGAATGCTTTGCTCTGGAAATGCTATGAGCTAACTTAAAACATTGCTCTTTCATTAAAAAAAAAACAATCAAGAAAATGTGGACATGGGCAGGTGTATCCACATGCAGCAAATAGGTGGCTCAGCTTGGCTTACACAGAGTGGTGAGGCCACTGGGTACTGTTCCTTGGAGACTCGTGTCACAGGGCTGGAGTCACTTCCAGGGCATGCGTTTCCTGTGGCCATGACTTTTCTAAAGGGCAAATCAGCCAGAAGTGACATATAATGAGCATGCATACAGAATGGCAGGCTTTGGAAAAGAAATGCATTTCGGTAAAAGTTATGTCAAGGACTTTGTCATAGCCTCTCTTTTTGCAATTCTGACTGTAGACCTGGTTGCAATTTGAAAGACATGGATAAGAATGTCCCTAGGTCTTTAAAGCCCACTGATAGGAAGTACAAACTGGCTTTGATTTCAACTGTACTTAAATCTCGCACTGCCCTCAAGGAGGGGACCAATACTCGGGGGCAGAATTTGAAACATGAGGCTGGCCTCTTTATGACAGACAAGGTTGATTACAGTGAACATTCTTGGCACCAGGTCAGAAAGTTTTGGGTTTCTAAATCCTGAATGGGAAATTCTCTTCAGAGCCCTTCAGCTTTTCAGATCACTGATGGGAGGGGTGCTGTGGGGGACACTAAGAGGAGAGGAGTTGCTGCCGGATCCCTGGAGTGGATCTTCTAAAATTAGTCCTCCTTTAACAGATGTAGTCACTAGTTTTCTTATGTAATCCTCACAACAGTCTTGCAAAGAAGAAATGCAGGAGGATAACTTAACACCCGGGGAACTGACATCTATTGAGTATTTATTGCATGTACCAGGTACTCTGCCACTCTGCTGTGCATTTTATTCCTTAGAATAAAACTGTAAGATAGATACTATTATCATACCTGTTTCACAGATAAAGTAACAGAGCCTTAGAGAGGTGAAGTGATTTGTTGCCTCTTCTGTCAGTCCTATAAAGCTTAGCCTCAGGTTCCTGTTCTGTCTGTCTGTCTGTCTGTCTGTTTCCTTCCCTCCCTCCCTCCCCCACTCTGCTGCACCCTGCCACACAAATATCCCTCAATACTAATATTCCCCGTGATCCAGCATTTGGCAGTTAAAAAGATGGCTGAGCAGTCATCAAGCATCCACCAAGGGCAGGCAGCTGGAACAAGTGGTGGTCCCAGGAAGCGCCGCAACAGGGCCTGCTATGGCTCTGAAGCAGGGACAGCAGCGTGGAGATTGGCACAGTGTCAAGGGGTGAAAGAAGGGAGGACGGAACCAGAGCTACAGAGTCCTAGCTAGCATTTTTGGCGCCCGGGGCAAGCAGCGTGAAACTGGCCTTCTCTTCAATGGAAGCTGCTCTTAGCAGGGGGAGGGGCAGCCCTGCACACAAAAGGTCCCCTGGCTGGTACGCTCCCAGCCCTTGACCCCAGGCCTCTCGCTCCATCCATCTCTGCGACTGCCAAGGGGGCTGGCCTGGGGCCAGGGTGAGGCTTCCAACAGAGACCAGAGAGGTGGTGGGAGAAAAATGTGGTGCCCTCTAAGTTTCTGTGCCCCAGTGACCCCATCCTAGCCAGGGCCCTGGAAAGAACAGAACAGAATGTGGAACTGGGAAGGGAGGTGCGGGGAGTCAGAGGGGGACTGACTGGAACAATAGAGAGAGGTCAGAGGGCCATCAGTCACAGCAATGGGGTTGAACAAGTCCACCAAAAGATGTAAAGTAGTCGTAACCGGAAGGCATTTTAAAGTTCAAGATCTGAGAGGTGAAGTAGGCAATTGCAAGTGATAGTAGTGGCTGATGAAACAGACAGGAGGCCCAAATCACGGGTTTAAAGAGGTCAGTGAAATGAGAGAGAGCTGTTATTTGCTTCCTCGGCTTTTATTGAGAACCAACTACATGCCAGGCCCTGGGACACAGTGGTGAACCAGATACAGTTCTCACCCTCTTCAAATGTGTGAGACTGATGGGGAAATGGGTGAAAAGCAAGTAGGAAAATAAAACAATGTGGATATCCGCTAGGGTTTATCCGGATGTTTAAGGCATGGCTCTTGCGCATGGGAAACTTGCAGTTTACAGAGATCTACTCTACTTCTAAGATGTTCAGAACAGGAAAGAAGAAATGATTCATTCTTATTCCCAAGAAGGTGACATTGGCTCGATACTTTTGGGACAGACCTCATATATGGGGAATGGGTAAGTAACTGGCTGTGCTTAGTGGTGAAACTATTAATGACATTAGCAATGGTGAGAAGGTGTGTTGGGGAACTGAGAGAACATTCAGTGTTGATAGCAGCTTGAAATGTAACTGCAAAGGCTGTTTGTGATCAGGTAGATTTTTGAATTTCTGCATTCAGAGTTCACTCAGGATCCTCAAAGCAATGAAGATACAAATGGGATATTATTTAAGAAAAAAATGACACACCTTTCTGTCCAGCTTAACATTTCATCTTATTGATTTTGCGGTTAAAATAGAAGCCATCTTCCTTATTTTAATCCATGAGAAAACACAAAGACATAGAGAGATGTAGGAGAGTTAAAACCAGTGACATGTTGCAAGCATCTTCCCTAGTCCTGACAAACTGTCCATAAGCAAAGCACAGGTGGGTTCCAAAGCATTTCAGCTGGGCCAGAAAAGACGTATAATGATTTTAAAAATAATATAAAGAAAATGTGATATAAATCTGATTTTCTTTATCTTTTAATATACACACACAACAGAATGATATTCAGCCATAATAGAAGCCATTATGCTAAGTGAGATAAATCAGATAAAGACAAATACCATTTTATCTCATTTATTTAACTCACAGAAACAGAGTAGATTAGTGATTGCCAGGGGTGGGGGAGGGTAGGGGAGATGGGTGAAGGTGGTCAAAGGGTAGAAATTTCCAATTATGAGTAAGTTCTGGGGATCTAATATACAGCATGGTGATTAAGACTATACTTCCAGGGATCATTTCTATAGTTTGTTACTAGTTAATAATACTGTGTTGTATATGTGAAAGTTGCTAAGAGAGTAAATCTTAAAAGTTTTCACAAGAAAAATTTTGTAACTGTGGTGATGGATATTAACTAGACTTACTGTTGTGATCATTTATATATATATATATATATGTGTATATATATATATATATATATATATATATATATATATACACATGAGATCATTATGTGGCACTTCTGAAACTAATATGTCTTATGTCAATTATATCTCAATAAAATATTAAAAATAATAATACTTAATATTTATGGAGCTTGTTATTTGGGCCAACTCCCAGGGAGGTGTTTTACATACAATATCTTACTTATTCCTTCTAATAATCTATGTAGTGGGTAAAATTATTTTCACTTCCTAGTAAGAAAACAGGCTCAGTGAAGTTTAGTTCACATGGGCTTAGGTTACAAAACTAGTACATGGCTACTGGGGATTTGAACTCAGCACAATCAACCATTCCACCTAGATTATCCTGGAAACAAGCCCACTGAGCTATAATGTCAGAAACTAGAAACCATCTTTAAAGTAGAAGTTAGCCAGGGCTTTTTTTTTTTTTTTTTTTTTTCCCATACACTTGTTACATGCGAAACCTAGAATCATATTCACCAGGGACTGGCATCAAATCAATCAAGAACCTATAAGAAATAGTAAGAGCTTAACAAAGTATTAAAATACTAAGTAAATATACAAAAAGCAAGAGCATCCTAACCTATCAGCAATATCCTGTTAGAATATAATACCAATAAACACCAGCAGAAACAATAAATGTTAAACAACTAGGAGAAATCTTATTAAGAAATGTGTGTATGGAATAGGCTATATGAAGAAAATGATAATATAAGCAAGATAGTACAGAACTAGAAAAGAGACCATAAATGCTGAAACTATGCAAAGCAATCTTAATAATAATCAATGGGAAAACTATCATTGTTCCATGACCTTAAAATGTTTTAAATATATGCTATTGATTTTGCTGTTATGCCCTTTAAAATTTTTATCAAAACACCAAAAGTTCTCTTACTGTCTATTCCATTATAAATAGTCTAGTCTAATTTCTTTTCTAGATTGCTATCTATCTATCTATCACTTTAAGTTTCTTTGCTGAACTTTGATCTTTAGTGGCCAACTTACTCTTCCTTTTTTAAGATTTTATTCATTGTTTTTAGAGAGAAGGGCAGGAGGAAGGGAGGAAGAAAGGAAGAGAAATCAATGAATGGTTGCCTTTCACCTGCTTTCAGCTGGGAACCTGGCTGGCTGGAGACCTGGCTTGCAATCTGGTTATGTGCCCTGAGTGAGAATCAAACCAGTGACCCTTGGGTTTGCAGGCTGGCACCAACCCACTGAGCCACACCAGCCAGGGCCAATTCACTCTTCTGATTACCCATTTTTGTAAAAAGTCACATGAGCTTGTCACTGAGGGACAAAGAGGCAACATAAGTACAATTTTGCACAGCAACCAACCAATCATCATTAAATTTAGAAAGAAGTGATGTGATTGGTTATTAATCACACCAAGCTTCTGTTATTAACCTAGCATAAGAGATTTGCAGACTGAAGAGACAGTGGGAAAGTTTGTACTTTATGCAGTTACTCAGTTAACACACTGTAGTGATGGAAAGTTCAACCATGTTGTTGGAGGGCTGGCTATTTAAATGCTACCCACTCATCCCCCTCTTCCTCTTGTCCTTTAAATCTTAAAACAAATATGTATTCCTTCCCCTATCCTAGACTTCTCTCACTGCCAAGGGAGTGTGGTTCTATAAGTTACTGCCTTTATAATACTCGTCCCTCCCTTCTCATGGGCTCCTTTCTCTCTGTCCTTATAGATGATCACATTCCCACTAGCCCCAAATCATGCTCACTGAACCCTGCTCTCATTTTGCCATCCCCACCTTTCACCATGAACGTTTTTTAAATATAGTCCACATGGACTTCCTTTGCGGCTTTTTAAATTTTTATTTTTCAATTATAGGTCACATTCAATATTATTTTACATTAGTTTCAGGTGTACAACATAGTGCTTAGACAACTATATAATTTACAAAGTGATCCCCTTGATAATTCCAGTACTGACCTGGTCTTAAACATAGTTATTACAATATTGTTGATTATATTCCCTAAGCTGTACTTTACATCCCTATTTATATGCCTATTCTGTAACTGCCAACCTATAACTTTCAATCCCTTCATTGTTGTTATGCTGTCCCCCAAAGCCTCATTTCTGGCAACTATCACATTGTTCTCTGCATCTTAGGGTTTGTTTCTGTTTTGCTTGTTCATTAATTTTGTTCTTTAGATTCCACATATAAAGTGAAATCTTATGGTATTTACTTTTCTCTGTCTGGCTTATTTCACTTAGAAAAATATCCTCTAGGTCCATTCAGGTTGTCTCTGCCTGTTTACCAGCTACCCCTTAAGCCTTCACAGTCACTTTCAACTCAGTTATTTTGTTGACATGCTCTCCTGAAAGTCACTACTACTAATTGCCCACTCCAAGTGCTTCCTACCAGTCCTTAACATCTCTACCCTCTGGGCAGTATTTGCCCCTGCTGATCAAGCTCCCTCTCATGAAACCATGACTTTTGTGGCAAACATAGCCCTTTCCTATTTCTAGCTTCCCTCTCCCACCTCTCCCAATACCTTTATCTTTTTCCAGCTTCCCTTCCTCTACCCACTCCTAAAATGAAGTGGTATTTACAGTCCCTTCCCCTCCTCTCTTCTCTTTCTAGACTTCCTTGGTGATTTAGGCTTCTACTTTCACCTCTCTCAGCCTTTAACCTGTCTTCTAAATACAAGTCTCACATTTCCAAGTCCTTGCTCAACTTTTAGCATTTACCGACAGCCCATCTCTCACCTACCCAAACCTACTCTTCTTCCAGACCCTTCAAAATAATCACGGGGCATTGACAAGCGGTGTCTTTTCCACAACCAATGCAGGAGGCTCAGCTCAGGCTCTTGCCATTTCTTTCACAGAGAGATGAAGAAGGCTGCATCCTGCACCTTCGTATTGGATTGATTTGGGGGGTGGGGGTGGGGGGTAGCCTTCCTCCCTGGCTGAGGAACTATGAGTGGGAAGTTTTCCATTACCACCGCAAGCACCTTATTAGATAGAACTGCAGCCCAGATACCTTAGAACTTCTCCAGGATATGTTTTCTTACTTTAGTTTTATTTAAAAGTACAGGGTGAGGCAGAAGTAGGTTTACAGTTGTTCATATGGAAAATACTACAATAATACATAAATAATACAAGTATAAACTCTGTGTTTCATGTGCTCACAGCTGGAAACCTACTTTCGCCCCACCCCTGCACAGCCCACAGTTCCCAAAAGCCTATCACTGAAATGAAACGTTGTCAGCCAGAGAAAATTTGAGAAAACAGAATCCTGAGGGTCAGGGCCATTTTCGGGCTGGAAGCAGAGAGGAACAACCCTGAAATCAATTCCATAATTCATGACATGACCCAGAAGTGGGTTCTATTGCAATGTGAGACACTTCAGGAGGTTCCCATTTTTGCTAGTGACCCTTGCTAACTAGCAGTTAAGCTTTTAAAAGTATTCTCTAAAGTTGATGTGCCCTATGACTTTTCACTGTCTTAGACAAAACCATATAGTCTCTGTGCTCTAGCGAAGGTTCCACTTCGCGGCAACTGAAATTTTCTTCCTCAGCAAGGGAGTTTGTCTCGCACACATGCTGACAGCGGCAGTCACCAGCAATGGACCTAATAATGATTACCTTTCTTGAGGCTACACAGAAAAGAAGTTGCAGGGAAAAAAATTTCCTAAGCTTTTCTTTCTTTCTTTCGAGATTTAATTTCTTATTTCCAGAGAGAGAGGAAGGGAGAGAGACATCAATATATGGTTGCCTTTCACCTGCCTCCAGCTATGGACCTGGCTGGGGACCTGGCTTGCAACCTGGTTATGTGCCCTGGCTGGGAATCGAACCAGCAACATTTGGGTTCACAGTAAGAAGGAAAAAATACACATATGTGCACGATTTTTTCTTCAGTGCATTTTTTGCATTTTCCCCCTTATATGGTTCACTCTTCCACCCACACCATTTACTGCCCCATATCCTCCATTCTACCCTTCTAAGCTATACTAACAATTCAGTATGTAGTCTTCCATATTTTCATGGCAAAAATAATTATGTAGAAAATGTGTGTAAACACACTTTAAAGTATGCATTTTATAAAAAGTAGTTTTTAACACATTTATCTGCAACTTATTTTCATATTAAACAATCCCTCATGGAAATTTTCAAAAATCACCTGGTAGAGCTCTATTTCACTGTTTTTGACATCTTCATAATATGTCATCGCATTGCTGTATTTATTGAAGCATACTCCCTATTTACAGCATTCTGCTTGTTTTCTCACTCTCACAGAGAGAAAGACAGAAAGATAGCAATGAGAGAGAGAGAGTGAGAGGGAGGAGGGGAGAGAGAGAGAGAGAGAGAGAGAGAGAGAGAGAGAGAGAGACTACAGCCGAATAACTGAAGCTGCAACATGCCTGTGTATAGAAGCTTGTGTGTTGTGCTTTTATTTTTATTTCCATGGGACATATTCTCAGGAGCAGGGTCACTGAAGTAAAGCATGTTGCAGGATCATTCAACATTCATTCAGGAAGAGGCAATATTACATATTTCAAAATTTGACCCTGGGTGGTGTGGCTCAGTTGATTGAGTGCCAGCCTGCGAACCAAAGGGTCACTAGTTTGCATCCTAGTCAGGGCACAGGCCTGGGTTGCAGGCCAGGTCTCCAGTTGGAGGCAGGTGAGAGGCAACCACACATTGATGTTTCTCTCCCTCTATTTCTCTCTCTCTAAAAATAAATAAATAACATAGTGTAAAAAATTTGCCTATCTGATGGGTATGAGCTGGTATCACATTATCACTTTAGTTTGGGCCTTCTTGACCACTAGTGAATTTGAGCATCTTGTCATAAGTTTGCTTAGCCTTTTAAATTACTATTCTGTAGATGTGTCTATTCCCATGCTTTGCTGATTTTTGTTTTAGGGTGTTTGTCACCTTGGAGTTAATTTACAAGAACTTTTTGCATATTGTAGTTATGCCTCTCTCGCTCTCCTTTGCATTACAAATAATTTTCTAAGTTTGTCTGTGGATTTTGTTTATGGTATTTTTTTGCCACAGACAAGTTTTAAATTCATATAACGTCTAGTAGGCTCATCTTTTCTTTTATAGCTTCTGAACAGCCAGCCTTGTGCCCTGTCTTATACATTTGGTCTCCAGGAATTTCCTGCAATATTGATTATCTTTTAATATGTAAGTCTTCACGTGCGATTGAAAGATTATGTCCATGCAATGTTATTTTCCTCTAGAGAGATGTCGGATGTATTATCATCCATTAAATCACCTTTTTCCACAATAAATTAAAATGTTGTAGTACCAGATATCCAAACACATTATAAAGACACAGCAACCTAATTAAATGTATATATTATTAGCATTGGACTAGACAAATTAGATGAATGGCACAGAAAACAGAAGCATGTACTTGGGATATTGAAAAACCAAGTTTTCAGAGGAGTTCTTTCCTTCCTTTGAGCTTCTAAAGAAGAACACGGGTACTTCAAAGTGATATTGTGAGGATAAAGGAAACAAGTAATGTAAAAACATTCAGCACACTACCTGGTATATAGTAAGCCTACAATAAGGGGTAGTTTCTATTATACCCTCTCTCGTGATACTTAGCTATCATGTCTTGCATGTGCTCTGTCTGCCTTTAACCACTTTGTGCTCCTGGAGGGCAGTCACTATGCTTTAGCTCCCTCAGCACCTAGACTGCCCGTAATAAAAGATTAACTTTATTTTATTAGGTTAATAAGAGAATGGGGGGAAAGGTACCGGGATTAAAAAGCATAATTGGTAGGTACAAAATAGACAGGGGGATGTTAAGAATAGTATAGGAAATGAAGAGGCCAAAGAACTTGTATGTACAACCCATGGACATGAACTAAGGGGGTTGTGATTATTAATAATTAAGGTAAACCAGTGATTTTCAATGGTGTGCTATGGCAGGCACACTGGTGTGCCACAAGAATTTTTAAAACATGCAATACCTGAGTACATAGACAGGGGCACTGACCTCTTTTCCCTTAGACTGTCAAAAAATGACACCAGTCAACACAATAGCCATCTGGTGTGAATGAATCAAAATCATACCTTTTTTTTTTTTTATCAGAAAGACAAAAATGTATTTTTGGGTATGCCACAGAATTTTAGTAATTAGTTTACATATGCCATGAGGTGAAAAGGATTGAAAATTACTTATGTAGGTGGTAATCATGTTGCTTTGGCAGTTTTAGCTTTTCCTACTTTCCAAAATCTAGGCTGAGTAAATCCCCTGTCCTCTAAGATGGACCCCTACCATTGGCTGCAGGTGGCTGCTTTTCAGTGTCTTTCCTGTGATGTGACATGTTCACAGTCTAATGCATACCAGTACTTGGTACTGTATGGGATACGTGTTGAATTAGTTTTAGTAACTTTATTTTTATTAAATCAATCAACTACTGGGATAGGAATTTTATTTTTATGAGTTATTTTAGAATTACTTTGAAATAGTTTAGTACTTTTAATCATTTCTTTTATAACAAAAATTTTAAATAGAAAAATATCTATCCTATGCCATCTGTAGAACAGAAAAAAAGGGAAAAGGCCCTCTATGAATTAGTTGAAAAGCCTTCTCACATGAAAAACTAAAATTTTATTAACTTGAATCCCACTAAGTCTTCAGTGAATCAACTTCTCTCTGTTCTAAATTTTGGAGGGAAGAGGGAAGTAGAAAATACCAATATCAAAAAACTTCAAGGTCAAGAATTCGTTTAAAACATAGGGTTTCCTATATATAATGTAGGACTCCCACTTAAATTTGAATTTCAGAAACACGATGACATTTGTAGTATAAGTATGTTCCAAATATTGCATGGAACATAGTGATACTAAACAATTATTTGCTGTTTATTGAAATATCACTTAAGCGTCCTGTATTTTTATTTGCTAAACCTGGCAACCTTATTAAAAAGCTATGTTTCACAAGACACTGGGGAATCCTAACTGATTCATTGCAGTGCTCCAAGTTAAAGCCCTGAGGATTTCCTGTACACGCAGTTGGCGTTCAATAAACATTAGTTGAATCGATCACGTGACGGTGATTATTAATAATTACTTTTTGGACACCGAGTTGTTTAAAGGCACACAAAAAAGGACGGACACAAACTCAGAATTTTTACAATAAGCAGCCACAAAAAGGAAGTTTCTGATTAACCCTTTATTAACCAAAGGGAAACAGTTCACCCACGTGGGAAAGCATCTCATGGTGCTGTTAGAAGACACTTAAAACTTATTGTGACATATATATATATATGTATATATATATATATGTATACACACACACACACACATGTGTGTGTGTGTGCTCACCCATGTGCACTTGCACCTGGGGGAGGGTTAGATGCAGAGGGCAGGAGAGGCAAGACAAGAAATGTAAGGCCAATGAACAGAAGACAAAACACTTGAAAACTTTCCTGCCTGGTGCATTTCATGGAGAGTTAATGGCTTTTTAAAAGTACTTTCAAAGTCAGAATTAGCCGGTGCAGAGTAGAAGGCACAAATATAGCCTCCAGTGTTCTATTAATGATGGGATCAAATGAAGAAGCTCTTCTACACGCTCTTTACGAAAGAGCAAGAGAAGCAATGTGATGTTTAGTTTCTTGCAGGAAACTGAAAAAAAAAATCTCATATTACCACAATACAGGCATGAGTTCAATGCAAATGGAGAAGACTGGTGGCTTATTAATAGGCTCTCCCTGTAGCAAGCTGGCCTTCCCGGCTTCAGTTGGAAATTGATTATTTTAATACAGAATTCCTGAATGAAAGAGGTTCTTGGCCTTTTCCTGGGCTGTTGAATAATGTATGTGGGAGAAAGCAAATAGCAGCAGAGGGTCTCAGCTGCAGGAACAATGGCGCACACCCAGAGCTGAGGGGGCACGTTAGTTTATCATCGCCTTGTCAATCCTCCTAGCCTGGGAATCGCAGGGCAGCCCAGAAAGCAGCAGCTGCCCGACGTGTGGTGGACTGACCGGGGCACTTTAAAGAGACGACTCCATTTACCCATCTGAAAACAAGATATTGATTTTCCTCCAGCTCTGGCGAGAAAAGAGACGTCCTGAAAATATATGGGGACCACCATTTATCCAGACTCCTCCTCCCAACAATCACACCACCCCCAAATGTTTTCTTAGCTTCCTCCCCACAAAGTTCCATTTTTTCCCTTCTTCACCTGGGGTAAGGGGGAAGCAACCCCCCCCCCCTTTTCTGCCTTCTGTGAATACATTGCACAGGGTCATTTTAAGCTGAAGCTGGAAAAAGTATATAATGACTGGCATCTGGGGGTGTATTTTATGAATTAGAAATCAATTTTTTTCCATCCACGTGGAAATAACATATTACAGTAAACTTCAGGCTGGCATTTTACAACTCTCTCATCTCAAGCTGTGTACATCTTAAGTTGTTAAGGCAAAACCTGTAGCATCCTAGAATAATAACAACTTTCAACTCCTTGGAAGTCCCTACCATGAAAGCCTAGATCTTAGGACCCAGATGAGACAAATGAAAATGAAACTTTTTTTTTCCTTTTTTGCCATACTAAGTATCCATAAATACTCCTCAGACCCACTGGAGTTTAAAATCAACACACTAAGAGCCTGGGGGAGAAGCGCAGCTCTGAATAGAGGCAGCCAGAAGGCCAAGCTCCTGGGAGGTGATTTGAACTAATCCACAGGCTTCCAGAGACGGGGAGTGTGTTATTTGCGGTCCGTCCCAAATTCTTTTCTTTTAATTTATTATTATTATTTTTAGGGAGAGGGGAAGGGAGGGAGGCAGAGAGGAAGAGGGACATCAATGTATGGTTGCCTTTCACCTGCCTCCAGCCAAGGAACTGGCTGGAGACCTGGCTTGCAACCTGGTTATGTGCCCTGGCTGGGAATTGATCCAGTGACCTTTGGGTTCGCAGGCTGGTGTCTTATCCACTGTGCCACCAGCCAGGACTATTTTGTGAATATTTTAAAACAATTTTTTTTCATGTTTCAAACTTTAATCTTTCTTTTTATTTCAATGGTAAAAGCATCCTTGTAAGAATCAAATAAAATAGAAGCATATAGTATAGGTAATGAAATTTATCTTGCATCTTCACCTATACAATCTTTAGAAATATTTTCTGTTTATAGCTTGGAGAACACGCCTTCAGAGTTTTCTTTGAGGAAACACATATATATTTAATTGCAAAAGTGAGACCATACTAAAAACCTTTTTAAAAAAGATTTTATTTATTATTTTCAGAGAGAGGGGAAGGGAGAGAGGCAGAGAGGGAGAGAGACATCAATGTATGGTTGCCTTTCACCTGCCTCCAGCTGGGGACCTGGCTGGAGACCTGGCTTGCAACCTGGGTATGTGCCCTGGCTGGGAATCGAACCAGCGACCTTTGGGTTCGCAGGCCAGCAGCTTATCCACTGTGCTACCAGCCAGGACCAGATTCTTTAATGACTCATATCCACATGTGCTCAAAAGTTCTACCATACTAAGGAGACTGAATGATTGATGTGGTACGATTTTCTCCAGACAGGGAAAGGGGTGGGTAAGTAAGGTATGACATGCCAATCCTCATTAAGATTCAGTCACCAAAAGCAGAGATTAGAGAGAGACTCCCAATTCTGAATTTTCAATAAGGCATTTCTTTTCCTGGAAAATTCCCTGTTACCACCCCCACCATGGGAAATCATAGAAATCTATAGGTTGCAAGCCAGGTCTCCAGCCAGGTCCATGGCTGGAGGCAGGTGAAAGGCAACCATACATTGGTGTCTCTCTCTCCCTCTCTCCCTTTCTCCCTTTCCCTCTCTCTGAAAATAATAAAATCTTTTAAAAAATCAACTTGAAAAAAAAAAAAAAGAAATCTAGGGAGGACCCAGGGAAAGGATGGGGGTTGGGTTGAATAAAGGAGAGAGGGAAAGCACTCTTGAAATACAAATAGGAAAACCCATCCTTAATTGCTGTGAAGGTAGGTCAGAGATAGCAAGTGCTGGCCTTTACCCTATGCGTTTACCCCACCAGGACCCAGAAATGCAAGCTGAACCTTGTGAGTGGCCCCAGTCGTTGAGCTCTCTATTATGTTAAACAAGCACCACAGGTGGACTGGCCCAACCATCTGCTGGAGACACGCACAAATCGAGGGAAGGTAGAGCAGTACAACATGTGTACAATGTAGGATACATGGGGAAAAGCAAAAGTGCATTATTAAAAAGCAGCAGAGAGCAACTGGAGAACAGAATACAGTGGGCAGAGATTAGTGTTCCAATTATTATTAATGTAATAAACACACGTTGGGAACTCTAAGTTCTCTTGTTATTCATTAGGCATGATAACCCCAACAGGGCAAGGGTGGGGAGGGCCAGCTTAGCCACTGGAATTTTTGTAATTTGATTTCGTGACACCTTCCCCACCTGGAGAAGTCCTGGGTGGCATAAAGCTCTCCTTTCATTTGTAGATTTCTAGCAGTATAACATTCACCTTTTTAAAATAAAATGAAAATACAGGCAAACCAGAGAGAAAAAATCCACATAGGCACAACCTCTGTTGACATTTTGGTCTATGTTTTTTTGGTGTTCTTTTGTAATTTCCTTTCCTGCTGTTATTGTTCTTTCCACCTAACATATAGACAGTTTCAAATTGTTAGACAGTCTTTGAAATGTGTTAATTTGAATAGCACATATGTATTTTTTAACTTTTAGTGGAATTTAAAATTATTTTTGTTCTTTAGGGTGATCTAGTGTGCCTTGGTTATTTAGGAGCATTCTTATTTTGAAGGCAGGAAAGGGAGGGGGGAAGAACAGAAATTGGGATGAGGGATCACTAGCCCAAGTGAAGAGAACATGTGTCAGAGTTGCACCATCCTGAGGAATAACCTACATCTCAGGATCCAAATTGGCAGTTTGTTTCAATCCTCAGATGTACTTTGTCTGGCTCACAAAGATTTTTTAATGCCTTTTGAATGCCTTTGGATATGGCATATACTCTCCAGTTTGCCACAAGTCCCACCACTCCTTGTAGTTATCCTTCTTTGATTCCTTGCATTTTCATCTCTGCCTGGTCTAATGAAAGCACCTGTTTTCTTCTTTTCTTCGTTTACTAGATAAATATTTCTTTTAAGATTTTAGTCATTATTATTATTATTATTTTTAGAGAAAGAAGGGCAGGGAGGAAGGAAGAAAGGGAGAGAAACATCAATGTATGGTTGCCTTTCATCTGCCTTCAGCTATGGACTGGCTGGAGACCTGTTTGCAACCTGGTTATGTGCCCTGGCTGGGAATTGAACCAGAGACCTTCGGGTTTTCAGGCCAGTGCCTATCCACTGAGCCACCAGCCAGGGTAGACAAATATTTTTAATACAATTTTTAATTATAGTTCACACCCTCAAGATGGTGGAGTGAGTAGATGTACTTCACCTCCTCCTAAAACCATAAGAAGGATAACAACTACCCCAAAACAGAAAACCACCAGAGCTGCCAGGAAATTGAACTATATGAAAGTCTGACAACCAAGGATTTAAGAAGAAATGTTTATCTAGACAGGTAGGAGGGGCAAAGCCAGGGAGCCATGGCAGAGAGGACTTGGTGTAGCGGTGGTAAGGTGATGACAAGGCGGTGGCTGCAGCCAGAGGAATGAGCAGCTCTGTATTCACATGTGGCAAACAGAAGCCAGGAGGGACACCTGGAGACTGATCCCAGCCCCAGGCTAGACCTTACAGCTCACAGTTCTAGCGCAGAAAAAATAAAGCCTCATAGCTTCTGGCGGTGAAAACTAGTGGGGGTTGGAGAGGCAGAAGAAACTGACGGTCCCTCAGGTGAGTCCATTTAGAGGGCCCCATGGTCCTAGAATACACACAAACCCACCCACTCTGGGAACCACCACCAGGGCCACAGCGAGAGGGGTGCTAGTTGCACACCGGAGGTGGGTAAAGTGACTGGAAAAGGGGCGAGTGCCAAGCAAGCAGCATTGCTCCCTCCCTGACCCCTTTCACACACACAGTGCTACCAAGCAGTGAAACAGGTCACCTGCACTGATGAATGCCTAAGGCTCTGCCCCTTACAATGTCACACTGTGGCTGCTCTACCTAATACACAGAAGCAAAATGCAGAGAGGCTGTCAAATTGCGGAGACAAAGAAGTATGGTCCAAATGAAAGGACATATCAAAACTCCAGAAAAAGAACTGAACAAAAAGGAGGTAGCCAACCTGTCAGATACAGAGTTCAAAATACTGGTGATCCGGATGTTCAGAGAAGTGACTGAGTATGGCCACAAAATAAGGGAAGAAGTGAAGGTTATACAAAATGAAATAAAGAAAACTATACAGGGAACCAACAGTGATGGGAAGCAAGCCAGGATTCAAATCAATGATTTGGAACATAAGAAAAAATTAATTCAGCCAGAACAAAGTGAAGAAACATTTTTTTTTTTAAATGCATAGAGTTTAAGATGACTCTAGGACATGTCCAAAAGTGCCAACATCCAAATCATGGGGGTGCCAGAAAGAGAAGAGGAAGAGCAAGAAATTGAACACTTATTTGAAAAAAGAATTGGAGGAAAACTTCCCTAATTTGGGGAATGAAATAGACATACAAGTTTAGGAAGTACAGAGAGTCCCAAACAAGTTGGACCCAAAGAGGAACCTACCAAGACACATCATAATTCAAATGCCAAAGGTTAAAGATAAAAAGAGAATCATAAAAGCAGCAAGAGAAAAGCTGAGTTACCTACAAAGGATCCCCCATAAGACAATCAGCTGATTTCTCAAAAGAAACTTTGCAGACAAGAGGGACTGGCAAAAAGTATTCAAAGTGATGAAAAGGAAGGACCTACAGCCAAGATTACTCTATTCAGCAAAACTATCAGTTAGAATGCAAGAGCAAATAAAGTGCTTCCCAGACAAGGTAAAGCTAAAAGAGCTCATCATTACCAAGCCATTATCACATGAAATGGTAAAGTGATTGAGTTAAGAAAAAGATCAAAACTATGAACATTAAAATGACAACAAACTCACAACTATCTTATCTACATCATTAATAAATGAGGGGCTCTAAATAGATCACATCAACATTTAAGAAGTCACCCTTTTCTCTTTTGCACATTCAGTAAGCAGTAAAATGTATTTTGTAAATCTCTGGTGTTTCAAAACTTGCCAGTTACTTGACCAGGCAGACTTAGTCATCCTTTGACCAGTTCCTATCAGCATGGGAACTGCATGGGAACAGCATGGGAAGAATGCTGATGTGAGATAAACCAGGAGGCTTCAAGGCTCAGAAATCTCCTTTGATCCAGACTGTCAGGGTATTGAACATGTTGTCAGAGAGCCATTTTCTGTAGACATTTAGCTTATCAAGAGTTCGTTTCAGTAATAAGTGCTTCAGGGAGGAATACAGGTTAGTCAGCATCTATCTAAGAGAGGAGGGGAGATGTGTACAAGGTCTGTCCCAAAAGCATCAGCCGTGCAAACTGTTTTCATTATATTGTAATAATGGCTTGGTAATGATGAATTCTTTTAGCTTTACCTTGTCTGGGAAGCACTTTATCTGCTCTTGCATTCTAAATTGCTTTTGGGAAATGTCTTGTAAAATGTCATCTGGATGATAAAGACCTTACATCTTATGGGAGCTATGAGAAAGGCAGAGAATAGTAGGTAAAAAGCATATCAGACTCTCCAGGATCAGATAGACTTTGGAAAATATTTAAGATACCTGTTTTTTTTTGTGATATAAATGTAAAGCAAATGAAGATCCATAATATATTTGTGGCTGGGGCCAATATTTGGATAATAGAATAAGAAAGTGTGACTGGGACCATGAGTTGGAATAGGTCATGAAGCCCTGGAAGAGGGGCTTAGCACATAGGCTTGGAATGTGACATTCATTCTGTGCAGTCCAAAGACATTTGTCGTCGAGAATGTATTGCATGCCAGAAACTGTTCCTGGCCCTGGAGAAAGAGAGATAAGAAAAGTAGGTTATACCTACCTTGAGCAAGACAGAGTTAACTTTTCTAAATCTCAGTGATCTCATCCTTAAAATGGAAACATATTCTTTATTTCTCTTTAATAAGATTGCTGTGAGCATTAACGGAGGACAACACATATAAAGTGTTTTGTGTTGTCTGCTGCAGAGTAAGGCACATAAGAAATGAAATAATTAGCCCTGGCCGGTGGCTCAGTGGATAAGGTGCTGGCCTGCAAACCCAAAGGTTGCTGGTACGATTCCCCAGCCAGGGCACATAACCAGGTTGCAAGCCAGCTCTCCAGCTAGGTCCATAGCTGGAGGCGGGTGAAAGGTAACCACACATTATGTTTCTCTCCCTCTCTGACTCTCTCCCTTCCCTTCTCCCTAAAAATAATGAATAAAATATTTTTTAAAAAAGATAAAGAAGGCCCTGGCTGGTAGCACAGTGGTTAAGGCGCCGGCCTGCGAACCCAAATGTCGCAGGTTCGATTCCCCAGCCAGGGCACATAACCAGGTTGCAAACCAGGTCTCCAGTCAGGTCTGTGGCTGGAGGCAGGTGAAACACAACCATACATTGATGTCTCTTTCCCTCCCCTTCCCTCTCTGCCTCTCTCCCTTCCTCTCTTTCTAAAAATAATGAAATAAATTTAAAAAAAAAAAAAAAAAAAAAAAAAGGTAAAGAAATGATTAGCCTGTGAGTGGGGGATAAGTGGGCATCAGCTTGGCTCTGAAAAATGTATAGGATTTTGATAGGCAGAGCCAAAAGGAAGATGGTGAAGTAGAGAGAATAGTTTTAATTAAGTCACTCATGCAAAGAAACTTTTTGAGTGTCTACAACATCGGTATTCATAGCCATATTTCACATGAATTCAGAAATGCATACTAGGAGAGAACTGTTTAAATAATATGGGCAAATCTTGCTACCATTACACTCAATTAATATTACCAATACACTCCATTAAGAGGCATAAATCTTCTGTCTTCTGTCTCCTAATAATCATCTCACTTTCCTGACTGTCATTCTTTTGGTTAAAGTATATAGTATGGCCAAATACAAGTGCAACACAAATACTTAACGTGGGGATCAAACAAAAAGAACAACCCAATGATTTGAATCCACATTGGAAAAAATGCTGGCCATGCTGGACTTTCTGGGAGAAGGACATCATTCTCTAGGGTAGCACCTCCCTAAGTCATTAAATAATTTGACTATTTTACAGGCCGACTTTAAGATCTGTCCCAGAGTAAGGAGTGACTTGTGTGTGTCAGGCATCATGCTAGATGCTGGCAATACAGCGGTCAATGAGACAAATATGGCCTTTAGCATGCTTACAGAAGAAAGGGCTGCTGAAATTGAAAAGGAAGAGAACCTGCCTGGCTTGGAGGACCTTATTAGAGAAAAGATAGGAGATACACCTGCAAGTGGAGTTTAGTGTATGTTGCAGATGTTCAAAGAGGTATATAATCAATTTTCATTCAAAATGGCAGGAAATTATGAAACAAACAAGCATAAATTAAACAGATGCAACATGAGACCAAATGGGTATGAAAAGTCCAATTAGAAATCTTGGAAAAGAGAATAAAGTCAGTTAAATGCAAACTCAAGAGAGTATAAACTTAGGATTGGACACACAGAGAAAATAGCAAAGTGTAAGACAGTGTCGAGGAATTCTGAATGTAGTACAGAAAGAGAAGAATAGTTTTTTAAATGCAATGTAACAGTGATGAGATATGGATTATAAATTGAGAGGCTTCAACAAGTATTCCATAGGAGTTCCTGAGACGGTGAAGAGGATTGCAGAGAAATAGTATTTGCTGATATAATAACAGAAAACTTCCCAATATTGAAGAAACACCTGAGTCCTCAGTTCTGGAGTACATTTTGGGTATTGAGCAGGATAAATGAAAATAAATACGCAGCTAGATGCATCAAAGTAAAACTGTACAGGATTAAGGTAATACTTTTAAAACTACAGGAAAAAAGGTTGATTACTCATGAAAAAAGGAATGAGACTCGGTAAAAAGACTATTATCTTGAAAGTGCTAACAAATCATTCTCAAGACTGAGAGTAAAGTATTTTGGGGCATGCAAAGACACAGCAACTTTAGAGCACAGAGACCCTCAAAACTGCACACTTTAAACATGGATGGTTTGTTTACCCCAATAAAATTGTTCCAAACAAAAATGAACACAAAAAGGAAACAAACCTGAGAGGCTAGGGCCCAATTATGAAGGGTTTCAGACAATGAAATGTATCCCTCCTATGGCACAATTAGTGTATTTGTTACATGGAGAGGCATAATGTTTTTATTTACTGGTTTTATTCAGGCATAATACACAAACCCTACAATTCAACCATTGAATGTACAATTAAGCACTTAATGTTCATAATTTATCAACTTTCAGTGTATTCACTAAGTTGTATTTTTAGTAGTATGCAGAAACTACAATAAATAATGATAATCAGAAAAAATAAAGTATAATTTTCTTTTATAAAACATTTTATGAAAAAAATGTTTTATGTATAATTATCAGAGTAAAATATCATAAGAAAAGTTTAAGCTCAAAATGTGTAAAAGGTACAGTTTAGGCAACTGTTGCAATACTAACTCATACAACTGATGAAATATTTTATTATTTTGATTTTTATGTAGTATTAAAATAATTAACAATTAAAACTACATTTCATGTTTAAAGCTATTTTTCAAATTTAATAATAAATTTATTTTAAAATGTTATAAGTTTCATTACCTTTCAAATTTTACTTTTGAATTGCACTTTGTTTCACTGATTTACACAGAAAAAAACAAGTGACTACAGAGTATCAGAACTGAAGTTATTCAAATTGTTCTTTGTTTTTATAATCACTGTGCTATAATTTTTAATTTAGAGTCTACTTTTTAAACATGGCATATGTATATTATTAGCACAGGGACTGCAGTCTAGAAGTGTGCTCAAAGCAAGCTCAAAGAATTCAAAATTGTTAAGAACTTACTTTAGAAAATAACAGTCTGTGTCTGGGGCCAACTATTCAACAAGGATTTACCCAATTTAACTTCGCTATTGAATAAAATGATTAAAACATGAGTACTAAAAATCAACTGACTTAGACCTTACTTTTACAATATCCCTCATCCCTGAATTCAGTTACCCATGGTCAACAGTGGTCCAAAACATTACATGGAAAATTACAAAAATATACAATTCACAAGTTTTAATTGCACCTTGTTCTGAGTAGTGTGATGGAATCTCATGCCGTCCTGCTCCTTCCTGCACAGGACATGAATCATATCATTGTCCAGTGTCTCCACACTGTATAACCTACTTACCTGTTAGTCACTTAGTAGCTATCTCAGTTATCACAGACAGACCACATTTACATAACTTATATTACAGTATATTGTTATAGTTATTCTATTTTGTTATTATTAATCTCTTCCTGTGCCTGACTTATAAGTTAAACTTTATCATAGGTATACATGTATGTATAGGAAAAAGCATATTATATATAAGGTTCAGTACTATCTGAGGTCTCAAATGTTGGAACATATCCCCTGCATATAAGGGGGCACTAGTGTATATTAATAAGCAATACTAACCATGACACTTATATTTTTAATTAATTCAATATTGTTGTATTACAGTTGTTCCATTTTCTCCCATTGCTCTCCCCTGCCCCACCCACAATATCCTCTCTCCCATAGTCAATCCCCTTGTTGTCCATGTCCATGGGTTATTTATACCAGTTCCTTGACTAAACCCTTCCCCTTCTTTCCCCCTTTCTCCCTCCTCCCTCCTCTGGTTACCATCAGTCTGTACCTTCTTTTCATGTCTCTGCTTGTCAATTTGTTTTGTTCATTTGTTTCCTGTATTAGGTGAGATCATATGGTATTTGTCTTTTGCCACCTGGCTTATTTCACTAAATATAATACTCTCCAGTTCCAAACATGCTATCGCAAAAGGCAGGAAGGAGTTCCTTCTTTCTCTCTGCTGTGTAGTATTCCATTTTGTAAATGTACCATTCTTCCACTGATGGACATATAGGCTGTTTCCAGCACTTGGCTATTAAATAGTGCTGCTATGAACATAGGGGTACATAGGTTCTTATGAACTGGTGTTTCAGGGTTCTTTGGGTATGATCCTAGGAGTGGAATTGCTAGATCAGAAGGCCATATATGAGAAACCTGCAGCCAATATCATATTCAATGGGCAAAAACTAAGTCTTTCTTTTAAGATCAGGAACAAGACAAAGGTGTTCACGCTCTTCACTTCTTTTCAACATAGTTTTGGAAGTTCTAGCCACAGCAATCAGACAGGAGAAAGGAATCAAAGGCATCCAAATTTGAAAGGAGAAAATAAAACTATCATTATTTGCAGATGACATGATAGTATACATAGGAAATCTTATAGATGCCACCAAAAACTTATTTGCCCTAGTAAGTGAATTTGGAAAAATAGCTGGAAACACAATCAATATCCAGAAATTGAAGGCATTTTTATACATCAACAATGAAACATCAGAGATAGAAACTAGAAAACAAATCACATTTACCATAGCAACAAGAAAAATAAAGTACCTAGGAATAAATTTAACCAAGGAAGTAAGAGACCTATACTTGGAAAACTATAGAACACCTTTGATGTTTTTTAGGCACCTGGAAGGGCAATCAGATGAGTAAGCAGGACATGGGCTTGGGAGAAAAGGATGGAAATATATATAGGAAGGGGGACACCATAAATAGAGATGTGAGTTGAGGAAGGGGTTTGTGCCAGGTAAGGGTAGAGTAGGAGCCTTGAGATCAGTGGGGAAGAAGGGGAGCACAGGTAGGGTTATCTGACCTTGCGGCTGTCTCTGCTCCTGTGTTGGTCAGGACTCTTCATTTCCTCCTTCCCTTTCTTTCTTAGGTTTTGTTGTTTCTTACCTGTAGTTGTTTTTTTCATATTTACATGAAGGTCCTCAGGTGTGTCAGGTTTCCTCAGCTACATTCAGCCTCCCACAGGCCATCTGTGGGGCTCCTGACCTGTGTGTGTGTGTGTGCGCGTGCGTGCATGTATATATATATATATACATGAGTATATATATATACTATGAGTAACCACACCCTTCAGGTTTGTTTGGTTACAGGGAGCTCCCCCAGCCAATGGCAGCACTGAGATAGCTTAGGTATCACAAAGAACTGCTCCTGGCACCTCTCTAGGGGAAGGGAGACCAAGATAGTTTGATTGGAGAAATGGAGTGGTTGCTCTGTACCTACTGAAGATTCATCCCAAAATGAGCTGCTATCCCTCATTTCCACATGTTCAATTTTGGTGGGTCACATGGCTGGAAGCGAGTATTTCCTTCACCACAATCCCCACAGCCACCCTCTTTCAATGGTTCATTCTGTCCCCTTCCATTCTTTACCATAACCTTCCATTTCAGATGTCTTTTCTACAGTCCCTCCAACATGGTATGTCCTCATTTAATTCTCTGGGAAGATGGGAAACATTCTATTATTCTTTTGTGCCTGTTTTTGTATGGCCCAAGAACCAACAAAGATTTTTTCTTATCATTTTTAAATGATTACAGAAAATCAAAAGAATACTTCATGATAGGTGAAAATTATATGAAATTCAATTTCAGTGTCCATCAATAAAGTTTTATTAGAACACATCTGCACTCATACAAGTATTATCTATGGTTTCTTTTAGTTACTACTGACAGTCTGCAACACAAAAGATGTTATTCTGTCCCTATTGTGTTCCATTGATTTATTTGCCTGTCCAAATGCCAACACCACAGTGTTTTGATGACTGCTATTTTACAGTAAGTCCTAAAATGTCCTTAGTACAGCATACTCAATTTTGCTCTTTTACAAGATCATTTTGACTAGTCTAGGCCTTTCATATATGCATATAAATTTTAGAATCAGCTCTTTTATAAATGTTAAAGCCTACTGTTTTTTAACGTGATGGTGTGGAATTTATAAATCAATATAGGGAAATCTCAACAATATTGAGACTTTTAATCAGTACCCATGTTAGATCTCTTCACTTATTTGGTTCTTTAATATTTAAATGACTGTAGCACGTGTCGTGATGTCACCTATGTAATTCCCGAAATTGTTAACTGGTGTTTTGTGTCTTTTTTCTTGATTAATTTTACCTAGATTTTCATTACTTTATTAAGCATTACGACTTAGGAGATCCAAGATGATGGCAGAGTAGGCAAAAGTCAAACACCTTCCTTCCAGCACCAAACTGAAATACAACTGATCTATAGAACAATCACCCTGAATGACCAACTGGACTTACAGAAGAAGTCACAGGAAGACTGGTAGGAAGGAAGGAGGTGCACTCGGGACTGTTCCTGCTCTTACAGGCTGTAGCTGAGAAGCTGGAGGGCTATCTCAGCTGCAGAGATTCCCCTTGAGGACCGTGGGGTCTCAACTCCATGCCAGGCTCCCCAACACAGACCACCAGAGCCAAAAAGAGAAGCTCACAGACTATCTGGCTGTGAAAAGTTAGCCAGGATTCTGTCCACCAGGGAAAGAGGAGAATCTGCTATAAACTCAGGTTCCCTCTTAAAGGGCCAGCGCATAAAAGCTTGTTCATGGTCCCTGTGGGGAAAATGGAGTCAGTCAGGCTCCCTCATCCTGGATGTCTAGGCAGGAATGATTCAGCAAAATGCTTATGTAAACTGTGCATGCACAGTGACCTTGTTAAGCAACAAGTGACATCATATCTTGTCACACAGCCGGCTTTGTTCTCACATAGTATATAAGCTGTAGGAGTTTTCCGTTTGCACAGATCATCCTAGCTGGAGCAATAAGGGCATGTCAGATATCCCGATGGTTCCATGCATTTTCTTCCATCTGCCCGAATCCTGAGTGGCCCAGTCTTGAGCATTTGCAGAACAATTGCCGTAGTGGGCAGGATTCGGCGCAGCACAATGTGGGGTTCTCAGGACCCTTGGAGTGGAGCTTGGAGGGGTGGCCCACTACCAGTATGTGGTACTTGGTGGCAAGTCTCCTCACAGCTTTGATTCCTCCCCAGGACTGGCCTGAGGTCAGTGGTACTCCTGACATGGTAGAGAAGGCCTTGTGGGTACCTGGGAAGACCCTGGAGAAGCAGAGCAGTTGGGCATCCACTAAGGCCATAGGCTGGGCATTTCTTACAGCTCTGTGGACTGAGATGGCGAAGTAATAAAAGTTCCAGGACAATGAGAACATGCTGGAGGCCCACCAATTGTTCTGCAAACATATTCAATACTGGACAGGTCCACTCGGGATTCAGGTAGATGGAAGAAAATGTGCCGAACTGTAGGGATGTCTGACATGCTCTTATTGCTCTAGCTAGGGTGATGTGAGCAAGCTCCTACTGCTTATATGCTATGTGAGAATAAAGTCGGCCGCGCGCCAAGATGTGATATCACTTACTGCTTAACAAGGTCACCACACACATACAATTCATGGAAGCATTGTGCTGAATCATTCCAGCCCAGATATCTGGAGTGGGGGAGCCTGACTGACTCCATTTTTCCCACAGCCACTCACTTTGGGAACTATGACCAGAGCAACAGACAGGGCAACAGTTAGAGAGGCAACAGTCCCATACAGGAATTGGGAGAGGTGCCTGGAAAAGGGGCAAGTGCTGAAAAAGCAGCATTGTTCCCTCTTAGACCCCTCCCCCACATACAGACCACAATGTGGTGAGACAGGTCTCCCAGCACTGACGAATAGCTAAGGTTCCACCCCTTACAATGTAACAGGTATGACAGCTCTACCTAAGAAACAGAGGCAAACACAGGAGCCTATCAAGTTAAGGAGTCAGAGAAGTATGGCCCAAAAGAAGGAACAGATCAAGGTTTTCATGGGAGAACTAAGTGGTGAGGAGATAGCCAACCTAACAGATGCACAGTGTAAATGCTGGTGATAAAAGTGCTCTCAGACTTGACAGATATGCTTGACTATGGCAAGTGCAGAAAAGAAGGAGTGAAGGCTAGGCTAAGTGAAATGAAGGAAAATACACACAAAGCCAATGCTGAAGAGAAGGAAACTGGGGTTCAAATCAATGATTTGGAACATAAGGAAGATATAAACAGTCAATCAGTACAGAATAAAGAAATAATAATTTTTTTTTTTTTTTTTTAATGAAGAGAGGCTTAGGAACCCTAGGGCAACTTTAAACATGCCAACATCCAAATCCTAGGGGTGCCAGAATGATAAGAGGAAAAGCAAGAAATAAAAAAAAAAAAAAACTTGTGTGAAAAATTAATGCCAAAGATTAAAGATAATAAAAGAATCTCAAAAGGAGCAAGAAAAAATAAGAAAGTTGCCTACAAAGGGGTTCCTATAAGACTATCAGCTGATTTCTCAAAAGAAACTTTGCAGACAAGAAGGGACTGGCAAAAAGTATTCAAAGTGATGAAAAGCAAGGATTTACAACCAAGATCACTCTATCCAGCAAAGCGATCACTCAGAATGGAAGGGCAGATAAAGTGCTTCCCAGACAAGGTAAAGCTAAAGGAGTTCATCATCACCAAGCCCTTATTAGATGAAATGTTAAAGGGACTTACTTAAGCAAAAGAGGATCAAAATCATGAGCATTGAAATGGCAACAAACTCACAACTATCAACAACAGAACCTAAAAAATTCAAAACAAAAACAAGTAAGCAATCAGAATAGGATCAGAATCATAGGTATGGGGATCAATTGGAGGGTTATCAGCTGGGAAGGGGAAAGGGGAAAAGTGGGAAATGGTGCAGGGATTAGGAAGTATGATTGGTGGGTACAAGATAGATAAGGGGATATTAAGAATAATATAGGAAAGGGTAAAATCAGGGAACATATGCATAACAGATGGATATGAATCAAGTTAGGTGGTATTGCATGAGGGAAGTGGTGTCCTGGGTGGAAGGGAGCAAAGGAAAAATAAATTCGAACAACTGTAACAGCATAACCAGTAAAACATACTTTAAAAAAAAAATAAAGACGTAAAGAAAAATAAAATGAACCCTGGTATGTAGCACAGTGGATAAGGTGCCGACCTACAAACCCAAAGGTCACTGGTTTGATTCCCCAGCCAGGGCACATAATCAGGTTGCAAGCCAGGTTTCCAGGTAGGTCCGTGGCTGGAGGCAGGTGAAACGCAACCATATACTGATGTTTCTCTCCATCTCTGTCTCTCTCCCTTCCCCTCTCTCTCTAAATAATAAATAAAATCTTTATTTAAAAAACTTATTAAAAAAAAAAACTAAAATGAATCTTCTGTAGTTTTTATTGTCCATTCAGCCACTCTGGCTTTTTTTTTTTTTTTTTTAGATTTTATCTATTATTTTTAGAGAGAGGGAAAGGGAGAGAGGCAGAGAGGGAGAGAGAGAGAGACATCAATGTATGGTTGCCTTTCACCTGCCCCCAGCCACGGACCTGGCTGGAGACCTGGCTTGCAACCTGGTTATGTGCCCTGACTGGGAATCGAAATAGCCACCTTTGGGTTTGAAGGCTGGCGACTTATCCACTCTGCTACCAGCGAAGGCCACTCTGGCTTTTGTGTGGAAAATTTAATCTGTTTACATTTAAAGTAATTGCTGCTAGGGAAGGGATCTAATATGCTTATTTTGTTAATTGTTTTCTGTCTGTTTTGTAGTTCCTTTGCCCCTCTTTCTTTCTTGCTGTCTTCCTTTATATTTCATTAATTTTTGTGTATTGATATTCTATTCTTTGATTCCTTTCTCTTTGTCATCTGTTTAACTTCTATCGGTATTTTCTTTGTGGTTATCATCAGGATTACATAAAATATCTTATGGTAATAAGTCTATTTAAGCTTATAACAACTTAATTCAGTTATACACACAAACTCTATTACTTTCACTCTTATCCCACACTTTGAGATTTATGTCACAATTTATTCCTCTTTATCTTGTGTATCTATTAACACATATTTATAGTTTCAGTTGGTTTAATACTTTTAACTTTTATTATGAAATTTAAAATGACTCACCCATTGCTATTACTGTAATACAGTATTATTTGTATTTTGTACTTGTCTATATATTTATCTTTGCAAATGAATTTTATACTTGCACAGGTGTTTCTCAGAGAGAAAGAGGGCTCTGTTTTCCTTTTCTTTTAAGGGCATTAATCCTATTGTGAGGTTCCTACCCCCTCATGAACTAAACTAAATCTAATTACCTTCTGAGGACCCATGTCCTAATGCTATCACACTGGGGTGTTAGGAATTCAACGTATAAATTTGAGGGGACATGAGCATTCAAACCATAACAGGACTCAACTATCTCAATCTCAGCCAGGATCTCTCATATACCTGGCTACCATTAAAATGGCCTGGGAAGTTTTTGTAAAAAAACAAAAATTCTGAGACCCAGATCAATCAAGTCAAATTTGCTAGCATCCTTCAGGTCACCTGTAAAATGGGCACAATGATGATACCTACCTCATTAGTTTTGTAATGAAGATCAAATGAGATAACGTAGGTAAATCACCGGTTACTTAGTAGGTACTCTATAAATGACAGCTTTTTCTATAAAGCTCCCCAGATGATTCGGGGGCTCAGTCAGGACTGAGTACTACTGACTGCTCTAAGTGGTTGGCATTTCACACAGAATGGGCGAGGAGTCCTAGAGCCTCGTAGGCTCAAGAGAGTGAGGTTTAAGGCAAGGTGAGAGGGCCTACAGCCCTTAGTTCTGCTAGGAAAAAGGCTGGGTAAGGACTTGTGAATTCCCATTCTAAGTCTCTTACATTTGTGAGAGCTCACAAGCATCATGCACTTTCCTTTATACAAGGGCACGCTGCTGAAAAATGGACAACCTGGGCGTTTTAGAGGACCTATCCTGAAAATAAGGTTTCTTCCCACTTCCCACCACAGTGCTCTAAATTGGTCTATAGCCACTACTGCTTTTCACCACGGGAATAGCCCCCTTGAGGAGTATGGTCAACAGGCCTGTCAGTCTAATGTCCAATATGTTCCCGAGGGCTAAGAGACAAGAGCACATGGCTAAGTTTGCTTTTTACTTTAGAAAACTCAAACATATGACCCACCTGTGATGGGCTATGTAAAAAATAATCATCTTTGCAGATAATATGAAATCTGTAATTTTGTTCTGAAGAGGGAAAGTACCTCTGCAGATGAAGTGTGAAGAATAAATAACAAAAAGCATATATTTTGGAGTCATGGTAGATGTGAAGTGCCTAGCACATAGAAAGTCTTTAATAAATGGAGACTGTTGTCATAATAAGTGTCTGATGATGCTTAGATGGAATTGTCCAAGAAAAGGGGGTGGCTCCAGAAGCCTGAGCAGGCTAGGAACCTAGTAGGACACTGAGGAAGGCTGAGACACTCCTGGCTTCCAAAGCCAGCTTCCACCACCTACTCATTGTATGATCATAGACAGAAAGACACCTAACCTCCCTGGGCCTCAGTTGGTTCATCTGCAAAATGGGTGCAGTAAAGGGTACCTACCTCATTAGGGTTGCAGTGAAGATCAAATGAGATAATGTATGCAAATCACCTGCCATTTATTGAGTGCTCAATCACTGATAGCTACTTTGATTACCCTTTCAAGGTGAAACCATTTCCAGCCAAAGCATTAATACCAGTGATTCCCTTTATTTGATGACCCAATCTGCATCTGATTAACTCTTTGTAAGTATCTCTTGGGGTAGAATTGTAATGTGTCCTTCACTCTCTCTCACAAGGAAGATTTGGCTGGAATTCTGTGCTCAGGAAATTAATGGCCTCTGCAAGTACATTTGCATAAGTAATTGTGCTATCACAAGTGACATTAAAGAATGTATCCTGCTCTGGTCCTGTCAGCGCAGAGACAGAGCCACAAGAATAAAAACACACTCAAGGCCTGGTGATTAGTTGCTCCAAGACTTTTCCCCAGAAGCCTGCCTCATTCTGCTGAGATAGGCTGGACAGATTCTGGTAACACAGTGGCTATGGTGGGAGAGCACCTAAGGAAAGAATTCCAGTTCCTGAATGACCGAGATTCTGCCTAGGGACAGGAGATGAAAATCCAGCCTGCCAAAGCCACTGCACACGTCATCTCTAGCCTCTCAACATCAGATTAGGACATTCCTGGGCGGAGATGATCTGGTCCGAACATGAGACACTTGGGACCTTAGGTGTCTTCCTAGCTTACTCTTCACTATCTCTATAAAAGGGCAAAGTTGTATCTCTACAAAGATCAGGCCTAGCCTCAACCTCCAGCAGCCCAAGATGTACATTCTAATCAAAGTCTAGTGACAATAAGGCTCCCTTGCTGAGCTAAGACCCATTCTGCCACTTACTAGCTGTGTGAGCTTTGGAAAGTTTCTCAACTTCTGTGTCTAAATTTCTTCATTTGCAAAATGAAAGGGGTAAAAATATCTCCTCGTAGAGCTAAGGTTTAAATGAGATAGTGCTTAATAAATGTTGGATGAGTGCTTAATAAATGTTGGATGCCGCAGAAGCACTCAGCAACTGGGAGCTATCATGTTGATTATTAACCCAAGTTGAATTAAGATAAAGTGGATACAATTAAAGCATTTTCTTACTTGGGGCTCTGGCTTCAGAGGTGAGCTGACCCATGTATTTTCAGTGTTCAAAATATTTCACCATGTGAGCCAATAAATAGCTGATAATACATTGACAATTTATCCTAATTTTTTTTTTTTTTTTTACCAAACAGAATGCAAAAATGTTGGAGAAAGTGTACTCATATATTGCTGGTGAAAAAAATGAATCGTTACAGCTAGTCTGGAGAGGAATCTGGTATTATCCATTGAAACTAAAAATGCAGGTACACTTTAGCATAGCAAACACACTCTTGGGAATCTATTCCATAGAAATAAAAGCACTAGAAATGCAGGGAATGTTTGTGAGAGGTATGGCTGATTGAACCACATATCCAATCCATGGCCTTTTATACCAGCATTTCACAGAATGAGTTGGTTTCCATGGTGTATTGTTAAGCGAAAATAGCAAGATGTGGTAGTACAGATGTTTATTAGAATGCCACTGTTGTAAAATAAAATGTATAGAACATTCCTTACCTATGTGTAATGTGTTTTAATATAATTATGTAAGCATGGAAGGAAGCATGCAAAGATCCACGTCAACTTATTCACATTAGTTGCCCTTGTATAAACTGTAAGGAAAAAAAGGTGCACATTTTTTAAAAGAAAGTGTCCACAGTGAAAACTTTCATTCTATAGCCCCATTTCTATAAAACTATGTGTCATGAGCAATGCTCACTTGCTTATGCATGCAGAGAAAGACGGGAGAAAGAATGGCTAGTGACATGATGTATATCTCAAAGAGGGGATGAAAAGTAGAAAAATATTAATTGCTTGTTCACTTATTCATTTACTTATTTTACAAAAGTAGAACCAGAAAATTTCCCGAAGGGGACATTTTCTCTTAAGAACTGGTAACAGCAGTTCCTTTGGGAAAGGAAACTGAGTAGGCAATGACAGGAATGATTGGATGGGAGAGAAATACACTTTTCACTGTTTCCCCTTTTTTCCTTTTGAAATTTTTTTTTTTTTACCATATTCATGTTACTAACTCAAAATAAGAACTAAAATTTAAAGCCCTGGCTGGTGGCACAGTGGGTAAGGCGCCGGCCTGCGAACGCAAAGGTCGCAGGTTCGATTCCCCAGCCAGGGCACATAACCAGGTTGCAAACCAGGTCTCCAGTCAGGTCTGTAGCTGGAGGCAGGTGAAAGGCAACCACACATTGATGTTTCTCTTCCTCTCTGCTTCTCTCCCTCCCCCTCTCTCTAAAAATAATAAATAAAATATTTTAAAAAAAAGAACTAAAATTTAAGTGTTTTAGCTCAAGAACTACTGACTCCCCCAAAGACCAATAATTTAGCATCAGTTTCCTCAGTAGGCACATCACCAGCCTTCTCTCTCCTAGTGCCACACCATCCTTTCCAATTTCATTGCCAGGGTTCACACCATCCCTTCTGTCCAGAAAAGTCGCATACGCATCCTTTTGATATTGACTTGAATATTATCTCCTCACCCCCGTGACTAACATAGGTCCTCTGTTTTAACTCCTAGTTGTACTTAATTGTATTTGTTTAATAAAGTGATTTTACAGATAATGTTTGGCAACCACATGTGTGCAGTTTTCCCCTAGCAGAGTGTTGCCTATTGCCTTCTGGGAAACTTGGGCAAGTTCAACGTTGACTAACTCCACCAGAATCACAGAAAAACCCAGAAACTGCATTAGAAACTGTGTCATCCATGCCAAACATTTGGCAAATATTTACCAGGTTCCAGGTATTGTGCTGAGCCTTGGACAGACATTGAAGTAGTCCCTGTCATGGAGTTCAGTGTAGTGAAGATGGGCATTAAATTAGTTGACAAATTAATAAATGAAATAATCAAAAGTTGTGAAACTGCAAAGAAGGAATTGTGCAGGGAGCTATCAGGGCAATATATTCAACAAATGTGTCTTGCTTGTGTGTGCTATATATTTTTAATGCAGCTAGATGTAGCTATAATTGATACATTTAAAGTGCTATTGAGTTCATAGTGACTCTTTGCCTATGAGTTTTTTCTCAAACCCCAAATTATAATTGCATGACTATTATCAATGTGGCAGTTGGGAGGGTGGGATGGGACAAGATTCCTCATCAAAAATGCAAACATTCCTGGCTGGTGTGGCTCAGGGGATAGGCACTGGCCTGTGAACCCAAAGGTTGCTGGTTCAATTCCCAGTCAGGGCACATACCAGGTTGCAAGCCAGGTCTCCAGCCAGGTCTGTAGCTGGAGGCAGGTGAAAGGCAACTAACCATCCATTGATGCTTCTCTCCCTTTATTCCTCTCTTGCTGCCCTTCTCTCTGAAAATAATGGATAAAATCATAAATTTTTTTTAATTGCAAACATTAAAAAGGGTTTTATTTTAACAAGAGGAAGAGTTTAGTATAAATGACCCATGGACATGGACAAGGTGGGAGATTGACTGCAGGAAAGGGGATGGGGCAGGTGGAGCAGGGGAGAGCAATGGGGGGAAAATAGGACAATTATAATGCAACAATAAATTAATTTTTTAAAAGGGGAAGTTTACACATGTCCATAGTTTGAAAGGAACCTTGCTTGGGCTTTCTAAGTGAATGTTGGATTGCTGTGCCAAAGACTGAAAAATATATTTGGAAGTGATTGTTGACCCATTTTTAACAATTTATTTATTAAGGATTCTATAGGATTAGCTGTTTGATTTGCTCAATAAAAATGACTGTTATTTTTAAAAAGGTCTTCATACTCAAAATAATTTTGAACCACCAACCTAATAAATCTCTGAAATAATGCATTCCCCCCTCTGTTTCTCTCTCTCTGACTTTCTCACACACACACACACCCCACACATACACATGAGCATTTGGCAAGTATTAGCAAGAAGCAACATGCCTGTGGCAGAGAAGGATTGCAAACTTATCTCTGCTCCCATCTCTTATCTCCCAAAGCTAGCTAGGAACAGGGTAAAGAGAAGACCACCAGCCCTCCACCCACAGGGTGGGCTAGTAGTGCCTGGTCCAGTTTGCAGAAGTACCCTAATATACAGGGTGAGGGACTGTCCCCATATTTTAGCCTGGAGAATGGGGAGCCTAGGAACAATAGCTGTGTGCTTGGGTCCCCTGCTGCCTTGGCAGGGGGTCCAGAAGGAATGCAAAATTCACTCTGTGCCCTCAGAGAGCCTGAACCTGGCAGGGAGTCATGACTTAGAGGAATAACACAGGACTGGTGTTATCTCATTTATCCAGACTAGTGGTAGAAGCAGAACTTCCATATATATTTTCTAATTAACTGGTATTTTCTTTTAAGAGTTGATCCTGTTTATTTGGATCATTTTCATTGGAAAGCCTACTAAATGTATTACAAATTTGTTTTATTCAACGGAACATTCTGGGCATAATTTAACCTTTTCCTGATGACTCGAGGTCATCAATATGAATATCCTTTATTGTAGCTCATCTACTTTTACATTATTCTGAATTCTCTTTCTTTCCACATCTGGCTGTCAGCTGTCACTGCTCACCCACAGTTAATGAGCCCATCTCTTCCAAGCCTCTCAGCTCTTGGCTAATCACTGATAATAACAGTAAAAACTGCATTGATCCTCTGCTACATGCCAGGCCTGGCACTTAGTGCTTTGCATGGATTAATTAATTAAATCCTCAGAACAACCCTTGAGGCAGGTACAATTATTATCCCCAAATTACAGATGGGGTAACCAAGGCCCAGAAGGGTTAAGTCATTTGTCTAAGGTTACACAGCAAGCATGAAGCAAAACCAGGATTTGGACCCTGACCTGCTGCTCTCAAGACTTCAAGGACTTTACCACCACATCAGTGCCTTTCCAACCTCTTTGACAACGAGATACAATCAGAAATATATTTTTATCACTATCCAGTAGACACGTATATAACAGAATCAAAACTTCCAACAGCAACACATTTATTACATGAAATATATTCTGATATTATATCCTACTCCATCATCATCATCATTTTTATTCTAATTACGAATGTTGGTTGTGACCCCCTGAAATGATTTCCAGCCCATTAATGGGTCACAACCTATATGGCTTGGAAAACCTTGACTAATAACTAATCTGTGACAGGGTCACCAATGGCTATATGATGCCTTGATATGATCTAGAAAAAAGGTGCCCGTTCCTTGAAATGCTGAATTCCATCTGTGAAAAAAAGTGCCATATATGTATGTTAATTTTTTAGAGCAAAACACTTTACTGCCATCTGCCAGACAACAATTATAAGTAAATCTTAACGTCAACATTATGAACGACAAAATGATGTTGTGAGCACCCAATACACAACTATACACACTGGTCCTGGTAGATAGAGAAACCAAATGATGAAATGGGTTAAAAAGTCCTTATTAAATGAGTCCATTGTCATAGGGCACCAGCACACCCAGGATTTGTCACAGATCTTTTGCCTTCTTGGGGTCTTTCTCCTCAATTCCTCTTTGGGGATGCCAGATAAAAAAGGGGACACCTTTTTTGTATTTTAGTATTAATATGCCCCCACACAATATCTAGGATATACCCATAGTGTAAAAAAAAACAAAACAAAAAAAAATACTTGCTGTTTACGTGAAATTTGAGTTTAATAGGTAATCCTGTATTTTTATTTGTTAAATCTGGCAAACCTATTTCCAATGCACAGCCGGATTGACATAGGTCTTACTGCAGTGGCTGAGGGTTCTGGAGCAGTTACCACATGACAAAGAGGTGAGATGACCATTCTGGTGTAACAGCTCCACATCTGTCACTAGTTAGGGTGATATTAAGAGACAAGGAGGTGACTGTGAGAGGAGGAAGGAGCTGAACTGCTGAGGTCATCGGTAAGTGCGTGTAGGCAGGCACTGTAGGCTGGGGTCAGAAAGGCGCCTTGGAGGAGACCAACATGGAAGGATGGGGAGGATGGAGGAAAGCCTTGGAGGAGACCAACATGGAAGGATGGGGAGGATGGAGGAAAGTTTCAGAACCTAGTTCATGAGAAAAAGCAGAAGCTGAGATGAATTAGGGTGTATATTGTGCTAAGTAGGGATCTGACCTTTTTAAAGATCACTTAGAGAGTGGCACATGAAAGTAGTCAGGCATCCTTTTGACCGTGTTTCTGTAAAATGTATGGAGAGTGCAGGCAATCATGAGGTACTGAACTTATTTTCACCACCAGTCATTGTAACAAGCCCTTTGTACGCATCCTCTCACTTGAGTCTCACGGCCGAAGAGGCAGAGGGTAGATTTTATGTAACATGTCCCGGGCGGGTCATGTAGTTTGTAAGCGACAGAGCTGGTCTTTGCACCTAGATCTCTCAGGACCTCAGAGGTAACACTCTTCACCACCACACTATACTGCTAAAAGTAATGTGAGGGGGAGAAAAGGAATGCCATAGAACAGAGTTTTTGAGGCACTTAAGGCACTGTGCTAGGTTAGTGGCAGAGGGACATGACCTGATGCGGGTAATGACTGTTAGATTAATGAGGTGTCCTACAATATTCCTTGCTCCTTTATCACGGAAAAAACAGGCTGTACTGAAATGACATGTCTATAGCATCCCTAAAGGTAGTAAGTCCTGTATGTCTTTGGCCCTCTTCTCCACTCTTTCCAAAAACTAGTACCTGCTGAGTTCTACCTTGACAAGAAGAATCCAAAGTGCTTCCCCTAACCTTTGGTATTGCACCCACAGGTGTAAATCCCACAGTATATAGAACAACATTTGGGGATCACAGGGGCCATTCTACCAGTAAGCATTCTTCCCCTGACAGAAAGCAAAAAACCCCTGAAAAGCCAAAATACTGGTTTTTATCTTCTTTTAGACTTTTCTTGTTGCTGCCTTTGCTACCCGTCTGCAGTTAATTCAATCTGAAAGTTGTTGCCAGGTTAACAGGTAACACAGCTTTCATTTATTTGCCAAAACCCTTGGCTTCCAAAACCTTACTAGTGTTTATTTCTCTATCATTGGTAAAATCCAATGCCTGTACTTTGTTGCTGAGGAATTAGCCACAAATCTGCTTGTTACTATGATTATATGTTGTCAGTTCGTTTTTCCCATCTACCTCCCTCATCAGGCCAGCTGAACTGGGCCAAGTAAAGCCAGGGAGTGAGCTAAGGGACTTTGCATAATGTGCTAATAGACCACCTCTCTGGGAGAAAATAAAATGCTATTTGTAACATTTGCCAGTTTCCATGATTTAAATACGCCCACCATGTCAGGCTTTCAGACTACCAAAGTGACCTCACTAAATGTGAAGTTGGGAAGAAATACAATATTAACAATAATTCTCCAGAGCTGGCACAAGCCAAATAGGAAAATCTGTGCAGCCCATAAAAAATAAGTTTGTCACATCACTAGGAGAGTAATTACACAAATGACAATTGATCCACACAATGGGCAACCAAATAGTTGCTAAAATCACTGAAATAGATCTATAGCTACTTATTTATAAGTTGTCTTCTCTTTTAAAATAAGTTGATTTATATTTATTAACATGGGAATATCAGCAACATGCTATTATTTAAATTTTTTGGTCACCAAACAATGTCAGTGTGAACCAATTATAACTCTTTTTTTAAAAATTTTATTGTTGTTGTATTACATCCCTCCTCTTTTTGCTCCCCTCTGTCCCCCCCAATTATAACTCTTAAAAAGGTATGTGCATGATCACAAACAGAAAAAAATTTTAATTAAGCACATACATCAAAATATTAGTGGTAGTTATCTATGGGTGGGAGAATTATGAACAAAATTTTCTTTATTTCTATGTCAATTTTTTTTACATTTGGCACATTATTTCTATATTCATATCTATAACCATTCATGTGTATATGTGTGCATATATATACATATATATTTCTATTTTTAACTTTTATTTATTTAAGATTTTATTATTTTTAGAAAGAAGGGTAGGGAGAGAGACAGGGGGAAAGAAACATCAATGTATGGTTGCCTTTCACCTGCCTCCAACTACAGACCTGGCTGGAGACCAGGCTTGCAACCTGGTTACATGCCTTGGCTGGGGAATTGAACCAGCAGCTTTTTGGATTCTCAGGTCGGCATCTTATCCACCGTGTCACCAGCCAGGGCTATTTTTAATTTTAAAAACAAGAACTTAAACACCTTGTTATTTCATGAGTTCTCTTCCATTCCTTCACTCTCTTCTCCAGGTAGAACTGGAGCCAGGATGGGGCAGGGCATCAACTGGAAGCCAAGGTGACCAGGAGCACATCTCTCCATGGGTCTAGGTCCACTTTCCTGAGTACTCAGGGAAGGGAGGTCACCTGCTCAATATTACAAAGCCCGCAAGTGACAGTACCCTGGCCATAGAATTCTCGAAGCTGACTGCTCAGGCCAGGTGTCCCTACAGCAGCTGCCTTGCTGACAGCACCACACCAGTTTATTCTAGCTTAGTCCTTTCTTTAGCAGTGAGGAACAACAGGGGCAAATGGAACTTGGGGGTTGATTTGAGTTCTGCAACCTAACTCATAGAACCCGCATCAATTCTTTACCAGTATTTTCTGAGAACTATGGGTCTCGCTCTTCTATTTAGTTTGTTAGGCTAACTACAAGGCATTATTGCCTGTCAATTACACTATGGTTTAGATAGACTTGCAAGCTAATCTACGTACGGTGTCATTAGAGGGCAATGGTGTTTTACAGTTAGGCAGAGAAACTAACCATCATAAATCATATGGCTTCTAAGAGGAAACATGCTCCAGGTTTCCAACTGACTTACATAATAATGTCTGTAACATGACACAATTCATTTCTAAATGGGGGCTGCCAATTGGGGACCAGGTGGTCCAATCTAAACAGATCATATAGCTTTATGCTTCTCATATGGAAATGTCTTTACAGATCTGCTATTGTGATCAATGCATGATTTTAAAGCATTTGGGAAATGTTAATTATTGATCCTTGCTTGCCTGCCCAAGGCAGGGTCTACCAAATGCCATACAAATTCAACTTTACCAAATAACTGTGCTTGTTGTTTTTCTCTAGCTGGCTATTTTCAAATGGCTTAGTCACAGTTTCAGGTTTATTCAAGGGGAGCTCAGATAAAATTGAGAATCAAATGTTATTACTCAGAACACATATATAAAGAGTGCAATTGCATTTAAAGAGAAATCTATCTTCCTTGTTCTCAATCAACAGAAGTGACTAGGGTATTATAGTGTCCCAGTTGTAATTTACCTTCTGCAATACCCCTTCTTGCACCTGGTTATTACTGAACCTCCATCACCAGCTTTCTAGTTTCTTCCTTCAAAGAACTCCCCCCGCCTCCTCCAAAACAAAACCAGCTTTAAAAAAGGTGTTCCCCCAGGAATGATAATCAACCACTAACTCTGTTTTGATGGGAAGGGGTTATTATTCCACTTTATTCTTCAAATCTGTGTCTTCAGCTAGGAAAGCTCTCTAACCTGAAAGATTATGTAATTTACAGACGTAGAGCAAAAGTAGGTTTGCATTTGTGAGTACATGAAACAGAGTTCATTCTTGTACTATTGTTTATTAATTATTGTATTACTTTCCATAGAAACAACTGTAAACCTACTTTTGTCCACCCCTTTATTTCATGACTTTCACTAGGCATGCTTCTGCTCTTATGAGACAGTCACATTCTATGAGAGACTATAGAATCTGTTTGTAGACCAAAGAGACCTTGAAGACAGTACAAAGCTGCAGAGTATGAGACCAAGAATCAGTGACTCACCTGGCTGGTGTGGCTCAGCGGATTGACACCAGCCTGCAAACCCAAGGGTCGCTGGTTCGATTCCCAGCCAGGGCACATACCCGAGTTGCAAGCCAGGTCTCCAGCCAGATCCCCAGCTGGAGGCAGGTGAAAGGCAACCATACATTGATGCGTCTCTCCCTTTCTTCCTCCCTCCCTAAAAATAATGAATAAGATTTTTACAAAAAATTTACAAAAAAAAAAGAATCAGCGACTCATTCTAGTTTGGCCTGTGTAAATAACAACTAGCTATTTTACCTGTAATCAGTTCCCTTGCCTTCTCTGAGCCCTCGTCAATTTCCTCATCCTAAAAAATAGAGTTCTAATTCTGTGGCATGTCACTGAGCTAAGGAGGAAAGCCAGAAGCCAGAACACCTTGCGTGTAATCTAATGGGAAGTCCATCTGGTTAAGCAAGATGATCCATCAAGAAGCTCATCTTCCCACCTGAGGCCAGTCCATCAGAATTGGTTTGGCAGTAGCAGTTAGAGAAAGTTTACAATTCCTTTTTATCCTGGATCAGGTGGCAGAAGGGGTATCTGAGAAAGTGCAGCCAGTTATTTCTCAAAGGGACGGAAGCCCAGAAGGTGCTAACACTCTTGGTTCAGAGGTAAACTGTAAAACAGAGAAGAGATTACTACGCTCCTCTTACGAAAGACAAAATTTGTGGTAATTTCCGAACTGGAGGAGGGGTAGTAGAAATGGAATTATTTATATTGTTCTTGTTTCAGGGTGTGTTGGAACAGATTTAATCTCTGGATTATTTCCACATATTTAAGAGAATGAGTTTGCTATAATTCCATTTTACCCATCTCTTTCCCAGACCAAGTGATGTTCCTTAAGGATAAGAGTCAAGCACAGAGATATTCTGAAGTGGTTTGCTAAAGAAATGACTGAGTAGTACCTTTCCAGCAAAATTAAACTTGATCTTAACAGAAAATAAATTGGTACAAAAGTTAACCACTTGCCTTAAGTCCCTTCTGCAATGAGGTAGAAAATCAAATTAAAGAAACTGATGAGATTAATTTCTTTTCAAAAGTTTCTTGCTTCTTCCAGTATAATGGCCTTAAATTGATATTATACTGTGAAGGAATCAACCAAAAACCAAAGATTCTGAGAACTGATGGCAGAAGTTTCCACCATTTGTCTAAAATAACGTTCAGTAATAACAAAACAAAAAATCTAAAAAAAAAAAATAGATCCCTTTGGTTATCTTCAAGCTCCTTCCAGCATCATCTGTACATGAGAAAGCACAGGAAGTCAGCAGCCACCCCAATGCCTGTCCCATACTCAACCTTCAGCAAACAGCAACTACTGCTGCTCCTGTTCTCGGTATTCATTCATTCTTTCTCAGAATAATCTTTAAATCTTGTTTACATTGAAAGCAGTTCAAGAAATACTGTAAAAGGTTTTGATCCTGATGGAAGCTGTAGAGTACTCTGGACTAAATGCTCTGGGTCAATGGCCTTTACAGATCTGTAGGCTTTCCTAATAGTAGCAAAAGAAACCCAAACGTATGTCTCATATGCTGCTGCAATTTTTCATAATTGCTGCCTGGCTCTCTGTCACAGCAGAAAGACACATTGTACCAAGATTCCCTCTGCTACTGCGTAATTATAATATGGAATGACAGAACTCAGAGAATGAATAAAAGTATATGCTTCTTTATGCGCAATTCTGTCATTATTTGTAAAAATAGACTAGCTAATAGAGATAGATTCAGCTGAAACACTCTTTTCTAGTCAGTTGCCCGTTATTAACAGGCTTATTTCAATTGAGCTGTGAATAATTGCTACTTGAACTGATGGCTTCATATCATGGAGAAATAGGTGTTATTTACTAGGCTTGCCAGATTCAACAAATTTAAAAAACAAAATAAAACAAGATGCCCAGTTAAATATGAACTACAGGTAAACAATAACTAGTTTTTATTGTAAGTGGTTCCCAAATATTGCATGGGCCAGACTTCTCCAAAAACAATTACTTATTGTTTATTTGAAATTCTAACTGAACACTCAATATTTCATCTGGCAACTCTTATTTTTGTACAACTATCTGTATTTACTTACAACTTTCTAAATATATGAATGGTGATATTTTGTAAAAGTATTAAGTTAGCCCTGACTAGTGTGGCACAGTTGGTTGAGCCTCATCTTATAAACTGAAAGGTTGCTGGTTCGATTCCCAGCCAGGGCACATGCCTGGGTTGCAGGTTTGGTCCCCAGTCCGGGCATGTGCAAGAGGCAACCGATTGATGTTTCTCTCACATGTTGATGTCTCTCTCCCTCTCTTTCTCCCTCCCTTCCCCTCTCTCTAAAAATAAATAAAATAAAATCTTTTAAAGAAGAATATTAATTTGACAGTCAGTACCACTAATTTCTATCACAAAGTCAACTGATTACATTTTAAAATATCATAGGGCTCCTTGGTTTAAGAAATTTTAACAGACTTTCTGTAAATGCAACTAAGATGGCTTTCTGTGACATTAGGCATAATTGTGTCACTAAACCACCACCAAAATCCATTGGTTAAGTATATACTCTGACTAGGCCACTTTGAAATGCATCTCACATCAGAAACCAGAGCTCCAAGTCATCCTATTGAGGAAGGTTTCTGCCAGTTCACAAAGGTCATATTTACCTGTAGCTAGTGGCATTTCCTTGTTCCTAGATAAGATACAACAAAGGGAAGTGTTTGGTTCCAGATGAGCGAGAAAGGGTATAAGAAATAAGAAGATAACAGTGTTTGGTTCAGGTGGGAATGTATAAAGCAAATGGTTCACTGTGCTGCATACACATTCAAGAGAGCACTAACTGGCCATAATGCAACTTTTATCACCCATTAAAATCCCAGTCCTCTTTCACTCAGATTTATATGTAGAAAATGTTGACTGTGCAAGCGCCATAACTTTCCTGGTCCAGAGTAGGGGGGGCACAATGAGGTTGGCATCTACACAGGTTGGGGCAAAAGTAGGTTTGCGGTTGTTCACATAGAAAATGATGCAATAAACAAATAATGCAATAATAAACTGTTTTGCCTACTCACAACTGTAAACCTAATTTTGCCCTACCCTGTATTTAATGTTTATATAAACTTAGAAAGTTTCAACAGCATGTCCTAGCTGTGTCCTCAGAGGTCTCTAGTTAGGAACCCATAAGGGAGGAGATAAAATAGGAGTCTCTGATGTTCTCTTGCTCATTATTAAATAGCAGGCTAGTAATGGCTTTGCAGCAGCATCCACAAGGCAGAAAATAACTGAGAAAGGCGAGCAATCTTGTAAGAAAAACATCCCAGGACTAGAAGTGGATCCACCTTCAAACTACTGCTGTGCTCCTGGAGAAAACGGCCAGTAAACTGAGTCATTTTAAACTCATGAGAGAGCAACGAATCCTAACTACAAGACTGAAAAATAAATCAGGAAATGGAGCTCACTTTTTAAAGGTGTTGATATGAATTTCCCCAAAGCTGGATGCCTAGACCTGTGGTCTGAATAAAATTATGTATTTAAAAAAATTTAACCTCCCAATGTCCTTCCCACTTTTTTGGTGGGGGAGGGAAAACAGGAAGATGAGGTAGGTAAGCAAATACTAACAAAGACCTTCAAACATCTTATCTGAGTAGGCTCTTTTTTTTTTCTGCATGTCACTCCTGAAAGTCCCAAAGCGTGTTTTTTGATGTAATTGTGAGGAATCTTAACATTATCATTAACTACGGTCACTGGTTTACCGAACTTTGGACTGGAAAGTATCAACTTCCTTATCCCTGCTCTGCACAACTGTCCTAAAATCTTTTGTCTAGTTTCCTTGAGACAAGAACTCATGATATCCTTTGATTTGGAGATTTTCTAGCAACACATACCGATGAGAGAAGTAATGTGCTATATGTTTGGGAAAGGATCGGCCTTGGAGCCAAAAACGCAGATTATCATCCTGCTTTGTGACTTAGTGGCTCTGTCCATGGACAAGTCACTTCCTCTTACACTAAATAGCCCTCCCTGTAAAACAGGGGGTCCTAATGCAATGAGAAAATGTACTTGGGAGTGATTTATAAATGGTAAAGCAGTATTAAAATGTTATTGATTATTCTTATTATAGAATTAAACATGGAATTTCCACTTTGTGCTAACAGGGCGGGAACAGGGCAGAGGTAGCCTTTGAAGAGACTATGGTGTTTTGTGGAAAGGCCATGGTCTGGAACATTAAGCACCATTCTGGCTTTAAGACTGAACGACTGACCCTGCAACCTTTACTTACAGGCATCCCCTCTATGACTCTTCAGGAGTCTAAACTAGAAAGTCAGCTTGTTTTTGCACAGAGCTCCTTCTTGAGGGGTTGAACCTTCTCCCCTCTTTCAAAAATTGGGGAAGGGAAACCAGAAGCCTTTTCAGTTTCATGCAGCCTGCAGCTTCTTAACTGCTGCCAGGTACCACTGGCCAAGTATTTGAAGCCATTGATAACTCATACCAACTTCAAGAACATGTTGTTATAACCACTTGCATCTCCTTCACTGAGTGTAAAATTGGTGTAAATAGTTGAAAGTCGTCATCACGCCTAGGAAATGAGATTTTCCCCAGTTTAAATAACACATTTATAGGCTGAGTAGTGTATACAGTATGCAGTATTATCTGTGAAGTACAATGACATATTAGCTAATGCTAAAAGGTGAAAGACACCCATTACAGGAATGTAGTGCATAGTGTGGGGTATTATTAGATTAATTCTGAATATAATTTGAAGCTGGAAATCTTATTATTTGCAAAAGCAAAAGCACAATTACCAGTGCTAAAAGACTAATCATGTATCATTCATTGTATTCTCCTAGTTGTAGTAGAAAGCAAAAAGCTAATTCCTTTTGAAGTCTCAGGGACTTGAATCAGCATATGGTTTACAAGACTCCTCTCCTATTTAGGAACTTGTAGGTACCTGCAATAAAACTGAAAGTGGTTCCAACCGACCATGAGGGTGTTCAGTTATATATTTTTGTAATCCCATTGTCATTGACTTCAAGTATTTCTATATAGAATCAAGATGAGGGATTTGAAACCATGATACATATGTTATGTTATATAATAATTGCCATGATTGTGCCTGTGGACAAATGGCAGATACTTGAGTAATATTTGAATTGGCTCCTTGATTTCCATTCCAGAAAGAAGTTAAGAATCTTGAATACAGGTATTTTAATGTGCTTCTATAGTATTTGTTAGCGCTCTCTTCATTGAATGCCTATTAGTGTGGCTTACTTGCCTCCCCAATCTTCCTTTCCAAGGTACTCCCCTCCTTCCTCAGTCCTCCTGGTTATCAGGGTGGCTACTGGCAGCCATGTTTCATGTTTGTATAACATGACTGCCTCCTTGACCACATGTCAGGGTTGGGCAGTCATTCATGAATTTGTAAATGTGACCAAAAAAACGATCTCACACTGGGTATCTGGGCCTACAATGTGAATGCAGCTATCTACTGTCATGCTGCCTGGGGAGCAGAGAAAGAAAGACTCAAGCTGACATGCAGAGAAAAGCAGAGACAAGAAGGAGTGAAATAAAAGTCCTGAACCACTAACTCAGTATCTGGTCCCAGGTTATTCCTGAACCCTGGCTGTAATCTTACCCCTGGGTTACCCAAGAATCCTGGGGTCTGTGTAATAAATTCCTCCTTTTTTGCCTAAACTAGTTAAAGCAGGTATCTCTTACTTACAACCAAGACTCCATATGATTGAACACTGAAAATTTAATTTTAGCATTCTTCACTTTTGAAAGGGGTACATTCACCCTAAAGTAAAAAGAGTTTGCTCTCAACGACCTACCTAGATAGGAATGATCCTGGCATACAGCAGTGTGTAGCATGTACTGCAGTGGTAGATGCTCATACAATGTTTGCTGAGTGAATGAATGAATGAATGAATGAATAAACTAATGGAGGCATGTATCTTAAATCAGGCATGATCCCTGGCTGGTGGCACAGTGGATAAGGTGCTAACCTGCTAACCCAGTTGCTGGTTCAATTCCCAGCCAGGGCACGTAACCAGGTTGCAAGCTAGATCACCAGCCAGGTCCGTAGCTGGAGGCAGGTGAAAGGCAAACATACATTGATGTCTCTCTCTCCCTCTATGCCTCTCTCCCTTCCCCTCTCTCTGAAAATAATAAATAAAATCTTTTTCAAAATAATAAATAAATCAGGTATGAGCTTTACCTGAAATTTAGATAAGGCTCAGGGTCCATGAATTAATAACTATACATTTTCTAAATGTTATTGGTAAAGAAAGACAGAAAGAAAGAAAGAAAGAAAAAAGTACAGTTGTCTTTCAGTGTCTTGGGGGAGATTGCTTTCAGGACCCTCAATGGATACCAAAATCTGGATGTTCAATCCCTTAGATAAAACAGTGTAGTACTTGCATATAACTTATATTTGCCCATAGGCTACAGCAGGGTATGCCTACACATCATTTCATTTGCATGGATTCAGTGTAGTGCTCAATGCCTGACAAATTCATGCTTTTGGGGACTTTCTGGGATTTTTACTTTCAAATATTTTCTATCCCAAGTTGGTTGAACTCATAGTGTGAACTTCATAGATACAGAGAACTGATTCTGTATTAAAGCAGCGACACTTAACCATTAATCTGTTACGGGAACAGACTCAGGCGGAACTCCGAGATGAGTGAAAAAGTAGGCACTTTATTACGCGCGCGGACCCAGAGGAGTCAGTCTCCAAATTCTGGGCCCCGAGTAAGGGTCTCCCCTCCTTATATACTTTTGGGGAGTGGGCATAGGCGGGGACAAACGGGGAACAAAGGATAGGGACCTAGCGCGGGAAAACAG
>PVIW01001763.1:238568-267903 GCA_004026585.1 Noctilio leporinus | reverse complement strand
CAATGCAATCCCAATTAAAATACCAATGACAGACTTCACAGAAATAGAAAAAATACTTCAAAAATTTATATGGAGCCAAAAACGCCCACGAATAGCCACCACAATCTTGAGAAAGAAGAACAAGGTAGGAGGAATCACAATACCGGACTTCAAACAATACTACAAGGCTACTGTCATCAAAACAGCATGGTACTGGCATTAGAATAGACATATAGATCAATGGAACAGAATAGAGAGTCCAGAAATTAACCCAGGACTCTATGGTCAACTCATATTTGACAAAGGGGGAAGGAACATCCAATGGAGTAAAAACAGTCGCTTCAACAAATGGTGTTGGGAGAACTGGACAGCAACATGCAAAAAAGGTAAAACTAGACCACCAACTGACACCATACACCAAAATAAACTCAAGATGGATAAAGGATTTCAACATAAGCAGTGCCACCATAAAGGTCCTGGAGAAAAATATAGGCAGTAAACTTTTGGATATCCTACGCAAAATTATGTTTACTGATACTTCACCAAGGGCAAAGGAAATAAAAGAACGAATCAACAAATGGGACTATATCAAATTGAAAAGCTTCTGTTCAGCTAAAGAAAATATCAGCAAAATTCAAAGGGAACCAACTGTATGGGAAAACATAATTGCCAATGATACCTCAGACAAGGGTCTGATCTCCAAAATATACATTAGTTCTTAAAGAACTAATGTGACTCAACACCAGGGAGACAGACAGCCCAATTAAAAAATGGGCAAAGGACCTGAACAGACAACTCACTGAGGAAGATATACAACGGGTCCAGAGGTATATGAAAGAATGCTCAACATCACTAGTCATCAGAGAGATGCAAATTAAAACCGCAACAAGATACCACCTCACACCTGTCAGAATGGCAATCATCAGCAAATCAACAAACAACAAGTGTTGGCGAGGATGCGGGGCAAAGGGAACCCTCATACACTGTTGGTGGGAATGTAGGCTGGTGCAGCCACTGTGGAAAACAGTATGGGGTTTCCTTAAAAAACTAAAAATGGGACTGCCTTTTGATCCAGCAATTCCACTACTTGGACTATACCCAAAGAATCCTGAGACACCAATTCATAAGAACCTATGCACACCTACGTTTATAGCGGCACTATTTACAATAGCCAAGTGCTGGAAACAGCCTAAGTGCCCATCAGTGGATGATTGGATCAAAAGACTTGGGTACATTTACACAATGGAATTCTATATAGCAGAAAGAAAGAAGGAACTTGTACCCTTTGCAACAACATGGATGGAACTGGAGAGTATTATGCTTAGTGAAATAAACCAGTCAGTGGAGGACAAATATCATATGATCTCACCCATTACAGGACAATAATGAGCAAAACTAACAACAAGCAAAACAGAACCAAGTATACGAATACAAGGAATAGGCCTTCAGTGGTCAGGGGGAAAGGAGTTGGGGGGAGGGGGGAGACAGAGGCAAGGAAGGGGAGCAGCTTAGACAAGAACCTAGTATAAAGGAACCATGGACATGGACAACAGGTGGGATTGCCTTTGGGGGGAATGGGTGGGTGGGGAGGGGGACAGAGGAGAGCAAAAAGGGGATGAATGTAATACAACAACAATAAAATTTTTAAAAAAATCAGAAAGTGGTGGTAATAATGAACTAATTAAACTTAGTTTCGAGAGGAGATAGGAGATGCTTCCAAAAGCAGAGGCAGGGGATTAGTTTTCACAGCAGCACTCCAAATTGGTTAGGATTAGAAAAATTGAGGATGATCTGGTAGATTTAGAAGAAGTTCACCTTTGGAATGTGAAGAAGGTTGCAACAATTGATGTGAGAGATGCGCTATATAAGATAGAGAAAAAAGAACTGCCAATAAGCAGAAAAAAGCTGAGCCGATGTTAGTATTTTTTTGTTTTTGCATTTGCATATGTTTATCATAAGCCAGGGCAGCAATTCTCTGACTTGGATGCAGGAACAGAATTCAAATAAACATTGTATTGAATGCTCCAATATGCCGGTGATTGTGATAGGATCTGGAGACAGAGGAATGAATGAGACACAATTTCTATCCTTGAGAAGTTTACATTAGACATAGGAAGACACACACATAAACAGAGCATTTCAAAGCCACCTAGTAAGTATTACGATCTGTGGGGAGTGCTAACAGGAAGGATCATCTAACCCAGCTTTGGGAAGGGGAAGGGAAAGAAGTCCAGAAAGACTTCCAGAGGAGGAGAGCTCTCTGAGATAGCCTAAGAGTCAGCCACCTGAAGAAGAGCAGCCTAGAGTTGAAGTCCAGTGAGCAAAGGACAAGGTCAAAGTGGAGAAAAGCATAGCATCCTTCACCCAACCTCAGGCCCAAGATCCAAGCACTATGACCTGCTTAGAAAACACTGTTGTTTTTATTGTTAATTTTAATTACAAAGAAGCAATAGCATTAAAGCATGTCTATACATATTTCAAAGAAACCAAACGAAGTTTTCAGAGTAAAAATGGAAAGTCTGCTTTCACCTCATTATCGATCCCCTTCCACTTGAAGGGGTATTGCCTGCTAAGAGCTGGGCAGTTTTCACAGATTTTCTTCCGCATGGTGGAATAATATTTTTGTATATTAATCAGAATTGTCTTCCATATTCATTGCTTTTAATACTTTTGGGGGTAATTCTTATTTATTTGAGCCCAAATTACTTCAGGGATTTTATTTTGATCCAAACATCAAAATTTGGGAACTGAGAATACCTTCCTTCAGGTCTTTGGAATCTAAAGCTTTGGCCATGAGTTGTCTTGATACAGTAATGTCCCTGCCTTAGGGCCCTTCTTTAATAGCTTGTATATGTGAGAAGAATAACTAAAAGAGTCATACTAGGTTGCTTCTATATCTTGACTATTACTTGGATGCAATAACATAATGGTGAAAACAATAACCTTTTAAGTTAGTGCTTTTGTTTCCTTCAGATAAATAGCCAGAATTGCTGGCTTACATGACTGCTCTATTTTTAATTTTTTGAAAAATCTCCTTACTTTTTTCTGTGGTACTAATTTACAATTCCACAAACAATACAGTAAGGTTCATGTTTTTCCACATCTTCACCATAAAGTTGTAATGCAAATTTTTAGAATTAACAAAACAGAGTTGTTATTCAATGGTTCCTTGGAGTCTAAACAAGTTCAAGTCAGCTTACTTGACTTAGAATCACAAGAACAGCTAATACAGTATGGACTTACATATGTGAATATGAAGCAAAGATAAGTTCCTATTCCTAGGAATCGGATAATATGAAAAATACACAGCAGTAAGTGTTTCTTAAGGGAAAAATTATTTCCTGCAAGGAGTATAAAAATCATAAATTGCTTAAAGAAATTGTGATCGCCAGTATTCTTATTTGCTCCAGTATTACTTGGAGGCACTCTAGAGACTCATTGGAGGTGAAGAATTAATGACAGTAACAATAGTTTCAAATAAGGAAATTAAGGATGTTTTCCTATAATCATCAAATTTAAGCATAATTTTGAATATAAGTTAATATACATGAGCATGTTCTCAAGAGTTAGCTAGTTATCAGAATCCATCCTCCTAACATAATTTATATTCTAACAATTAGTGATAAAAGAATGATTCAAACAAAGAAAGCTTTGAAAAAAAAAAGAGAGAAAGAAAGCTTTAAAAAAAAGATTTTCAGCCCTGGCTGGTAGCACAGTGCTTAAGGTGCCAGCCTTCGAACCCAAAGGTCACAGGTTTGATTCCCCAGCCAGGGCACATAACCAGGTTGCAAACCAGGTCTCCAGTCTGGTCTGTGGCTAGAGGCAGGTGAAACGCAACCATACATTGATAAATAAATAAATAAATAAATAAATAAATAAAAATATTTTATTACTTTTTAGAGAGAAGGGAAGGGAGGGAGGGAGGGAGGGAAGAAGGGGAGGGGAGAGAAATATCAATCAGTTGCCTCTCACATGACTCCCAACTAGGGACCTGGCCTGCAACCCAGGAATGTGCCCTGACTGGGAACAGAACCAGCGACCTTTCAGTTCACAGGCTGGTGCTCAACTCTCTGAGCCACACAGGCCATGGAGAAAACAGAAAGCTTTGGAATTCTACAAATAAGCAGATTTTCTTTGGTAACAAAAGAATTTGGAAACTCAGATTTTTCTTTGTCAGAGCAGGTAAAGGGTCCTATTTGAAAGCCTACAGAGATTTACAAACAGGTAAAGGTGGTGGTTCCACCAAAAAGAATTTATGAAACTGAACAAGAATTCATCCTTACATGTTTAGTTGTCCTGTAGCCCACTTTTACTTTAAATTTGGCCTGTGGTCTTGCCTGAGCCTTAGTGTGAGCTGTGAACTCACACAGTCTGCCAGATGGCAGTGGGAAGCCCATTAGTTATGCATCACACATCTTGACCAAAACTGAAAGAAATTATGCTCAGATTGAGGAGGATGCTCAAGAGTAAGGCAATGATTAGAATTTTCTGTATTTTTACAGAAATATTCACATAATCACTGTCCATAAATAAACTCATTCTTATGATGTGCAGACCCAAATCTGGGATAACTTCCAAAGGAACACTTCTCATGGTTTGGGTCAAAACGTACATGTTCCTATGATATTCATTAGCGAATGCCATAGAACTGATGTTCTTTCAAGGTTATCTTGAAAAGTCTAAGAATCAAAATATAAGCTAATACATTAAATGTTGTGCTTTTCAGAGGCAGTCTGTTCTGTGGTAGGTACTGGGGAGGGAGTAGAAGGAAACTTATTTGAATCTTTGAGAGAATGGTCTCAATGAAAATATGCCCTGGCTGGTGTGGCTCAGTGGACTGGGCACCAGCCTGAGAACCAAATGGGCACTGCCAGTTTGATTTCTAGTCAAGGCACATACCTGGATTGCAGGTCAGGTTCCCCAGTTTGGGGCATGCAAGAGAAACTGATCAGTGTATTGCATGCTGTTATTTCTCTCCCTTTCTCCCTCTCTTCCACTCTCTCTACAATAAATAAAATCTTTTAAAATAATAAGAATAAAAAAAAATAAATGGGAAATGCAGTGTAGAAATACTGCTAATGTGGAAGATTCTAAGTTATACTTTGAAAGGGACTGAGGAACCCAAAGTATATAAAAAAGATTTATAACCTTTGAAATAAAATGTAAGATCATGTTTGTTGCTCAACAAAATCATGAGATTGTATTGTAATCATAAATTACCAGTTTTCTGCTAAGCTGAAGACATTTATATAAGGGCTTGTTCTAATTTACTCTCCTGAGAAAAGGCCTTCCTTTTTGTTGCATAAGGAGAGAAATCACTATAAACATGTTCAGGGAAGCTAGTTTCAGCTCTGCTTTGAATTGTCTTTTTTGGCAGGGAGTAAAGAAATACTCCTAATCCTCGGTTTCCACATCTATAAAACAAAAATAGAAATGCCTGTCTTTCCCCAACCACTGGGATGCCCTGAAGGAAAAGTGTCAGAGAACCACATTTCAAAGGAGGAAAGCCCTATCTCAGATGAAGAGAGAGAAAAAAATCTTTCTTCCCTATCCCCAAATTATCTTAGAAAGCTAGAAATCAGCAGGCATACTGAGAGTCTATTACAACTCCTAAGTCAGCTCCGTGGGTAGCTTAGAAGACCGCAAGCACACCAGTGAGTAGTAGGAGCAGGAGTAGGGAAAATAGTGCTGGGGTCCAAGGGGAATATGGCCATGTAGTCAAAGAGGAATACAGCTGTAGATACTGCTCTCAGAGTATGCAGTCTGGGACCCTGGAGAGCCCTGGCATTGAGGTGCCCAAGCCTGGATCTGCAACACAGTCATCTAGGAAGCTTCCTATGAACACTATCTTAGAGTGCCTCTCCCAGATCCAGTGAATGGGAACATCTGCAATAGAAGGTAGACTGGTAAAGGTGATCCGATGATGCTACTGGACTTCCCATTCGAACTTGCATTAGTGTCGATGTGCCCTAATTTATGTTCAGCAATATTGTTTGAACAGAGAATTCAACATCTAAAATAAAATAAAATAAAATAAAACAAATCTTTGACTTTGAAAACCTATGGTTTTCTCATAGACAGGATACTATTTCTTGAGTTTCATTCATGGATTAATTCATTCATCTATTCATTCAACAAATATTTAGTGTATGCCTTTTGTGGCACTAGGGTCTCAGCAGTGAAAACAACAAAGTCCCAGCTCTTATGAAGCTGACACTAATATCCAGGCCTCCAGCTTTTGTTGCTTTTTAGGTTTTACTCTTTAACTGAACCAGATGTTCTTTCCATATTTCCACACATTCCTTCTTACCCCACCTCCTTTCTGCCAATCTTTCGTCCCTCCAGAAAGTCATTTCTACTTAGTCACAAGCACAGATTTTAACAGTTGTTCACCTGAAGTATAATAGTCCTTTCATATTTCTTCCACTGGTTCCAAACCAGGCAGTGCAGTAAAACAAGTATGTTTGTGTAACATGTACTTGTTCCCTTGTTTCATTCCCTTCTGGTTTCTATTCAATATGGCATGTGGGAAATATGTCTTGGAGCAAGATGTTTATGTGTACATATTCGGGTAGATATGAGTTGATGGGCAACATAAGCAATCAGTCAACAAGTATTTATGGAGACATTCCTGAACAGAGAGAACAATATCCTCATTCTCAAGGAGCATATCAAGCTTCCTGTGAGGGACAGCTCTGTGAAGGTACTGGCGGCCTATCCTCTCTGTTTAGTAATCTGAGAAGAGGAGAAGAAAGACTTAAAAGTTACAGGTAAACTATTTCTTTTTGGAGTTCAAAGCCAGAATGGCTGCCTCAGAGCATAGAGTTTCACATTAGCTTGTGTTTGTGTATGTGTGTGTGTGTGTAAGAGAGAGAGAGAGAGAGAGAGAGAGAGAGAGAGAGAGAGAGAGATGCCAAAACAGGGACTAGTGGGTACCTAGAGTGATAAACTTTGCACTGTTCCTGCTGGGTATCTCGCTAGCTTTGAATGAAAATAAGGTTAACTCTAGATAAAACCAGCCAAAAGGAAGGTGGGTCCCTGAGTATCTCTTTTTCCTTTGTTCCATCTGCTCCCCTGCTCCCTTTCAGGTAGTCTTTCTTGTGGCCTCATCAGAACAAAAACCCACCTTCCTGCTCCTAGAGAGCTGTTCCCCAAAGCCCTGCCATGTCTTGCCTTTTTACTAGGATATGAGAATGCAGCACTCATACCCACTCCAGACCTCCATTCATTAACAAGGTGGATTCCGTTGCTCTTTGATGTGTAGACCTTGCTTCCTCCTTGCTCCAGAATGTCCCTCCTACAAAGGGAGAAGATGCTCTTCCCTGATCATGAAGAGAATGACGGTAGTCGGTATAAGGAGTCTACCAGTATCGACAACAACTCTTCAAGACTGTATTGTGTTTTCTCCATCACCAAATTTAGCCTCTTTAATCCAGAGTTCTTGCAGATCAAGTAAATGGTTCCAGTCAAAGACAAAAGAGCCATAGAAAACCTAAACACTAATTCTTTACCTCTCTCAGGAGTCATCTGTGAATTATTACAACCTCTAAAGGCAATGCCCCAAACTTTGTTCTCTAGGCTAAAGAAATGACTGTAAAGGAAGGAGTTTTTAGCTAGCCTACAAAGGATGAGAGATATACTAGATATACTTTTACATATAAGTCATCTCCAGCCCAAAACTAGTTCAATAAAAAAATTTTGCCCTGGCCGGTGGCTCAGTGGATAAGGTGCTGGCCTGCGAACCCAAAGGTCATGCTGGTTCGATTCCCAGCGAGGGCAACATAACCAGGTTGCAAGCCAGGTCTCCAGCAGCTGGAGGCAGATGAAAGGCAACCATACATTGATGTCTCTCTCCCTCTCTGCTTCTGTCCCTTCCCCTCTCTCTGGAAATAATGAATAAAATAAAATATTAAAAAAAAATTTCTTTAGTGACCTTCTTCCAAACCCTGTTCTGCAAGGAGAGGAAAAAATTAATACACAGGATACTTCAAGTAGCATTCCTGCTTTATACATTTTCTGCCATAGTTTAACTTGAAAGTGTTTTCATACTACCCTAATATATAAATATTTCTCTATACATTTCCACTAAGATATAACCCCAGGGTTCAAAAAAATTATCAAATAAAATGTTGGGTAAAATAGCCTTAGGGATTAAATATTAGTTATTATATATAACTAATATGTCTTAAACCAAAGACATATTTTTAACTCTTAAGCCATCATTAAGTAACTGAAAGATAAAAATCATAGTATTCTTGGCTTTTTGTAAGAGCATTTGTTTTGTTTCAAACAACTTAAGACATAAACAAAACATTTTATCCTGACCAAAAGAATGTTGTCATTATTTATGAATAAATTGTTATGTAGAATTTACCTGGCATATTAATGTCTTAGGGCTGCTGTAACTTGGTGGCTTAAAACAACAGGAATTTATTGTCTCACAGTTTTGGAGGCCAGAAGTCTGGAATTAAAGTGTTGTCAGGACCATGCTCCCTCTTAAACTTGTAAAGAAGTTCTTCCTTGCCTCTTCTAGCATCTGGTAGTTTGCTGGAAATCTTTAGCATTCCTTGGCTTGTAGCTACACGTTCCAATCTCTGCCTTCATCATCACATTCTCCTTGTGTCTCTGTCTTTGCATGGCCATCTTCTTATGAAGACACCAGTCATATGGGATCAAGGGCCCACTCTATTCCAGTATTGACCTCACTTAACTTAATGAATTATATTTGCAATGACCCTATTTCCAGTAAGGTAACATTCTGAGGTACTTGTGGTTAGGACATAGAGATATCTTTTTTGAGCAGGGGTAGGTACACAATTCAACCCATAACATCTGGGATCTGTAATTTTATTTGAGAATTACTTGGGAACCAGATCTTGCTCTCTGGAGAAGCTGGCTACTCAATTGAAACCAGTGACCCATTTTCAGAGTTGTGTCAACAAACGTAGGCCACTGGGCTCCCATTTAGAGTGGCATGCATTGTAGGAGAATCATTGAATTAAGAGTACAAGCATCTGAATTAGAAATTTAGCCCTGACTGGTAGCACAGTGGATAAGGCGCCGACCTGCAAACCCAAAGGTCACTGGTTCAATTCCCCAGCCAGGAAACATAACCAGGTTGCAAGTCAGGTCTCCAGCCAGGTCCATGGCTGGAGGCAGATGAAAGGCAACCATGCATTGATGTTTCTCTCCCTCTCTGCCTTTCTCCCTTCCTTTCTCTGGAAATAATAAATAAAATCTTAAAAAAAAAGAAAAAAGAAAAAGAAATTTAACTCAGCCATCCAGCAGATATAAGACTTTGAGCTAGGAATTTAATATCGATAACACTCCATATTAATTTTTCAGATGGTTATATTACAGAGGGTAAAAACTCCTAGCCTAGCTGTTTATTGTGAATATTTTTTAAAAATTAAAAAATAATACATAATTAAAATATTTAATGCAAAAAGCATAAGGTTTTATCATCTGTAAAGTAGTCACAAATTAAGATACCACTACATTTAATAAATTATATCCAATGTCTTAAAAATACTACTATTCCTTCCAAAGTACTTGCACAAATAAAGCCTTGAAGACAATTGTTCATGGTACTCTCACAGTTCAATATTCTACCGCTTTCTTTTTCCTGTTTTTGCCTCTCACCTTTCACATTTGCTCTTCTGCTTTTCTGCTGTTGTGTCTCTTAGAGCTTCTTCTCCACTCAAGGGCATTCCTACAAGCACACAGGACACCTAATCTACATGCCCACCCTTGACAATAGGTTCTATCTTCTAGGTGTGTGTGTATGGGTATTGAGCAAAGTTATCATTTAGAATGGAAGGGCAGATAAAGTGCTTCCCAACAAGGTAAAGCTAAAGGAGTTCATCATCACCAAGCCTCATTATACAAAATGTTAAAAAAAAAAAAAAAAACTTATTTAAGAAAAAGATCAAAGCTAAACATTAAAGTGGCAACAAATTCACAAGTATCAACAACCGAATCTAAAAACAAACTAAGCAAACAACCAGAACAAGAACAGAATCATGCGGAAAACATGCAGGGATTAAGAAGCATAAATTGGTAGGTACAAAATAGGCAGGGATGTTAACAATAATAGGAAAGGGTGTAGCCAAAGAACTTGTATGTACAACCCATGGATATGAACTAAGGGGGATGGGATTGCTGGAGGAAATGGGGGTACTGGTTGGAGGGGGGCAAAGGGTAAAAAATTGGGACAACTATAATAGCATAATCAATAAAATATAGTTTTTAAAAAGAAGATGCAGAAAGTCAAAGCGGAGAACAGAAAAGAGAGGGTGCTGTCAAAGAAACCAAGGTGGAGAGGAAAGTACTTTCTACCCAGAGGTCCATTTTATAATATGTTGCCAAAAATGTTCCCTATTTAAAACCCACAAGAAAGAGGTACAACCAGACTACCCACTATGAAAAAGTAGCTTGTGTTCCTCTACTTCCTCCTATTTCTGATCGCATTCTAATTAACCATTGCCTGAGTGAATTGAGTATTTTGACTCCACTTCTCTTTTTCAGCTTGCATTTTCAAGTTCTTTCAGAGAAGCTATAAAGAAAATAGCTCATAACTATCCTTTTCCTAATGCTTGTGGAAATGTTTGCCTCCTTGGCATTGTTTCAATGATAATCCAAAGTGGTAAATTCTAAATTAATTAAAAGGGAAGGGAAAATAAGTCTGAAGACAATGGTAAGGCAGTATCATTCTTCCCTGTCAACTTACTCTCATGTGAAAGCAAGAATATCTAGATAGGAAAACCAAAAAATTCCCAGGCAAGATTTACTATATAAGTTGATGACATAGTCCCACTAGTCCCAAAATATGACTGACTGAGGGGTAAACCACCAATTGCCACAAGTGGTAAGAGGAAGGAAGAACTGAGTGGCACCTATTGGACCTAAAAACAGAAACCCTAAATACCCTACAGATCTTCATTGTGACGTAAGTTGGCTTAAGTGGGAACTGCACATGACACTGAGAGGGGTTTTGCCTGCCCAGAGCTGGTGAGAGCAAAGGGCCAGGTAGGGAGGTCTGAGTAGACGGCAACAGTTTGGCACTTGTCCCTCTCAAAACTGGTCCTCAGGGCTTCCTTATAAGGCAGGAAGACACCATGGAGAAATGGTTGGTGTTGGAACCAAAACTGATCAGCACAGGGACAAGAGAGAAGGAAAGGGAAGGTCTAGACTAGACTAAAGTAGAAGGTGCAGGGGCATGATAAGGAAATCTGAGAGAGTAAACTCCTATATTCATGACAATAGGAGACAGACCTCTATGAAGGCAGACATGTTTATCTGAACACTCCTCATCTAGAAGTCCAAGAATACTAATTTCACATACTAATGAACAACAGAAAAGTATTGCTGACAAATAGCACATAAAAGTATTATAGGAAAAAAGAAAGGAAGGAACATGAGTGACTGCTCAAATTATAGAAAAGTGACAAGCAAACATTATATGCCTCAGATTAGCCAGAGGAATAAAACCTGAGGCTGATTCAGACTGGATCCAGCTGAAAATCTGTAGGAAATACAGAGGACATAGAAAAATGGTCAACTGCATCATGAGAGTGCAGTCTGTCAAATTCAGGCCATGAGGTTAAATGGCCCAGGCTCTTGAAATGAGTTTCCTGGAGTTGCTATAACAAATGATTGCAAACTTGGTGGCTGTCACAGTTTTGGAAGTCAAAAGTCTGAAATTGAGATGTCAGCATGGCTGGTTCCTTCCAGAGCCTCTCAGGGAAAAATCTATTTTCCTCCTAGTTCCTTGTGGCTGCAAGCAACATTTGGTGTTCCTTAGTTTGTAGACACACCACTTTAGTCTCTGCTTCTGCTTTCATATGATGTCCTCTGTGTTTCTCCACCCTTCTCTTATAAAATAACTGACTTTGGATTGAGGGCCTGCTCTGATACAGAATAGCCTCACTTTGAGATCCTTACCTTAATTATTCTGCAAAGACTCCTTTTCTAAATAAAGTCAAATTCACAATTTCCAGTGGATATATATATTTGGGAGGGACCTCCATTCAACTCACTATCTTCTTCAGGATAAATTCTAAGGTAAGTAAAAAGGATAGATGGGATCCCATGGATTAAGAGATTTAAAAGAAGTCTCTTAAAAGAAGTACCAACATTTTTTAAATGGGCAAGTTTTATATATATATATATACATATATATACATGTATTTATTATATATAAATATATACATATATATTTATTATATATATGTAAATACACACACACACACACACACACATACAGGAAAGTGAAAACTAGAAATATCAGGCTAATGGTGGGAGGGAAGAAATTGTGATGAGGATGGGAGCATATAAAAGAGGTGCAGAACAAGTTCTTTTTCTTGACCAAGGTAGTTACAAGGGTGCTCACCTTATAATAATTCATTCATCCGTACATTTGTTTTGTTTGGTTTTCTGGATCTTTAATTTTTCCATAATTAAGATCTGTTTCAAAATGGTATAAAAGGCCCTGGCAGGGTAGCTCAGTTGATTAGAGCATTGTCTCAATATGCTAAGGTTGTGGGTTCAATCCCTGGCCAGGGTACATACAAGAATCAACCAATGTACACATAAATAAGTGTGGGTGTGTATGGGGGTCAATGTTTCTTTCTCTCTAAAAATTAATTAAAAAAAAAAAAAGAAGAATCAGTCCTGGCAGGTATGGCTTAGTTGGTTGGAGCATCATTCTGTACACCAAAAGGTGGGAGGTTCAATTTCCAGTCAGGGCACATACCTAGGTTGCAGGTTTGATCCCTGGTTGGGGAGCATATGGGAGGCAACCAATTAATGTTTCTCTCTCACATCAATATTTCTCTTTCTTGTTCTCTCTAAAATCAATAAACATATTTAAAAATTTTTTAATCAACCAACAAATGCATAAATAGGTGGAATAACAAATCAATGTCTCTCTCTCCCTCCCTCCCTCTCTCTTTCTAATAAATAAAAATTTAGAAAAACAAAAAGGCAAGGAAGCAAACACCTTTGAGATAACACCTTTCTTTTCCATATTTTATCTTTTCATTGGATATAGATAATCCAGAATGATTTTACCTAGAGATTCTTAACTTAATTATACCTACAAAGACCCTTTTTCCAAATAAAGTCACCATCACAGGTTTGGGAGATTAAAATGTAGATGTATTGGTCAGGGGCACCATTCAACCAACTACACAGATCGAGTCTGGGACAACTAGCTGTCCTGTCAGAACAAGGGAAAGGGGAGCAGTCTGGCTCTAGGGCTGGAGCAGTCAACCCTTTAACAGAAGATTAAGAGGGCTCAGATTTAGGAACCGCCCTAGAAGCTGGCCACTAATAGATGAGAAGGTTAGAGTAGGATAAGCAGCAGAGCTGACTTTATTTCATTACCTTGAATTTCTGAGTCAGGATTCTATAATCCCTACTGACCAGGACACGACTGTGCTCCTACACTCAGACAAAGCTAAGCTGCCACAGCAAGTGGATATTCAGGGGCAACAGGAAGATTAAAGGCTAGGAATCAGATTGGACTACAGAGATGCAAAGCAGAACCATACAAGTAAGGAGAATCACAAATAGCTGCCACTTATTGAGCATCTGTTATATGCCCGGCACTTTGCATTTATTATGTGCTTCTTTTCATTATAGGCTTTCAGGATGAGTACTGCAATGTTGGGTCCCATTTATCGTGAAAAAAAAAAAACAGGATTTTTATCATTTTTTAAGATTTTATTTATTTTTTAGAGAGGGGAGGGAGGGGAAAAGAGGAGAGAAACATGGGTCAGTTGCCTCTCATACATGTCCCAACTGTAACCAGTGACTGAATTCACAACCCAGGCATGTGCCCTGACCAGTAACTGAACCAGTGACCAAGCCAGTTGGGGCTGGGGGACGGCGGGGTTGCTGTTTCCCTTATCTATGCATTCATTGGTTGACTCGTATGTGCCTTGACTGAGGATCGAACCTGCAACCTTGTTATATTGGGATGACACTCCAACCAACTGAACTACCTGGCCCGGGCCAGAAAAAAACAGGATTTAAAAAATTAAAGTTATATACTAGTAAATGGCACAGCCAGAATTTAAACCCAGATTACTCTGACTCTAAAGTCCATTATCTTTCTACTACGACATTCCACTTCTCCACATGTTAATAGCCTACCTTAAGTTTTAGCATCTTGTCTTCCAACATCTCCTCTTCTCTCTTGGAACTCTTCCCTCCGCCTTCCTATCCAGGGATTCACTAGACATAAAAGGCCAAAACATCTGTTTCTCTGCCAACTACCCTACATTAAAGAATATAGCTTGGATAAGGTAGAATGGTAAATATGTCAATGCTTTCTAAACCAGAATCACAGTTGTGGATGTAGATTGTGGACACTTGTTCCCCTATGGGTGTGTCACTTGTGGAAGCTCTAACAGGGATGTTGTACACAGTCCCAAGTCCTAGGTTTGCCTCTAATCTGAAGATGCAGGTCTATAATGACTGTGCACATTGTAGCACCCCCTACCACTGCCACAACCCACACCACTACCACTAAATGCATGTTACTAGTGATATTTTGCAGGTGGTAATATCCAAGTAATTATAGTACTAGTTTTCTTCATAGTGACCTACAGTGGAAAGCAACATTGATGGGACGATATTAAGGAAGTTGATAATGCATTTCATTGGCCTCTACCCTAATCAGGAATCGATATACTACCTAATCTGCCCCCAAAATAATGTCAGTTCTATAATAACTATTTGGGTCAATAAATGATTGGGCACTAGGCCATGGATTTTCAGCTAGCTTAAATGCAAGTCCCAAGTACTGTTCCTAGTGCAAGATTTAATGGTACACTTAGCTCATTATGTTTCAGATAAGGTAATAGGATTGAAAATTTAAGGAATCTGAGCCTGAACTGACATTTTTTTCAGGGCTTTCATAAGATTAAGTATATTGGTTTTTGGAAATTAATAATAATAATGTCTTGGAAAAGGGCTTGAGGTATTGCAGTCCTCATTACACACCAGTGAACACACCAGCTCAGCAGCTACTTTGTACAATTCTCGGTGACTGAAACAGTACATGACTACTTGACAAGTACACCCGTGCCCCACATTCCTGCAGGGGTTCCTTTTCCTGCTTAGTCTCACAGAGCATTCTTCAATTTTAGGACCCTTGAATACTTGCATCAATACAGATGTCATTTGACAATATTTTTCTGGTGACATTTCTGGTTTACTTTAAATTGTTCTTTTAAAGTATTTTGAAATAAGTTTGGGTCGTCGGGTTTGCTCGTCAGAGAATTTGCTAGGAAACCGAGATTGTAAAGTGGTGCCCGGACAAGCAGCAGGTTCGGTTAGGAGCAAGACATCGTCGTGTGAAACGTGCACTTCGGTTTACTGCTTGGCGGATTAGAAACCCATAGATCAGCCCTGGGTTAGCTCTGATTACGTGTTTCTTGGCCAGTGTGGGGTGTTTGCTAGACACAGACCTATACCGGTGGTGAGATTTTACTCAACAAAACACAAGAGTTAATTTTTACTTAAATCCAGTCCAGGCTAATAATGAAACTACCAGGAATGATCTAGAATGTTAAGTAAATGGTGCCCGCTATCACGTCAGCGCAACCTTCTGCCCCCACGATTCTGTCTGCCCACATGCTTCTGTCTATCAGTCTCGGCCGCCGAATCAGCTCTCGCCCCGGCATTGGTTGGATTCAGGAAGAGAGAAATCCATGATTTAAAGGGCTCAGTTTCCACCTGCCAGGCAAAGCCCGCTTGGTCCAATTTGTCTTTGGCACATATTTGGGGAAATCTCCGGTTGTTCTTCTATTACACTAACTGGTCAAAGGAAATGGAGCTCCTGAAGATGTCCCCTTAGTCACCTTGACAATTTCCAAAAGCGAAACTTGCACTCTAGATTAGATCGACACTGAGTCTGCGGGGCGCGGAGTCCCTGCCCAGGTCAGCAGCGCCCATCCTTCTGGAGGGCGGGGATTGAGGCGGAGCCCTTATCAGGCGTGGTCTTCCGTGGGAGCTAAGGGGAAGCTTTGCCCCACCTTCTTAAAAAAAACCAAAAAACCCTGCTACCTCCTAGCCAATCACGGCGACCTATGCAAATAGGACCCATGTCGCCCGGGTAACCATGATGCACGGCAGCCAATGGAAACCGTGAAGCCGTGATCCTGCTCTACGATTGGGACTGAAGTAAGGAGACAGGGGCCCAATGGGCAGTGGGAACGGTCCTCGGCGGGCTGAGGGGCGGGGATATGCAAATATGGTTTGAAAAGCCGGCGGGAAATCTGAGTTTCGCGGGAGGACCTTGGCGCGTAAACCGTATCCCTTCATTCATTGTCAGCAGCAGCTTCCTGGAGCCATTTTTCAGCTGCCGGCCGCAGCACTCGGGCTGCCGCTGCCGCCTCGCAATCCGTTGCATCGGCCGCCCCCGACGCCTCCATCCCCCCTCGGGGCCCGATATCCGTGCGGCCGGGACCCTCCTCTCTCCAGAACCCCGATTATTTTTGGCCCCCGAGGCCCGTGCGGTGCCGAAAAATAAAAAGAAAAGAGACAGAAAGGGCTCGGAAGCGCCGGGCGGGGAGGAGAGAAGGAGAGACTTGGAAACTCCGACTGCAAATAATAAAGAAATTGAAAAATATATACATTAATATATCATAGCAATAAAAAGCAGGAGCGAGAGATGAGAAGGGGGATCCAGCCCGCCCTGGAGCAGTACCTGGTGACCGCCAGGGGTGGGGAGGGGGCGACTGTCGTCGCCGCCGCTGCTGCAGCCTCCATGGACAAAAGGGCACTGCTAGCCAGCCCCGGCTTCCCTGCCGCCGCCGCCGCCGCCGCTGCTGCCGCCGCCCCGGGCGCGTACATCCAGATCCTCACCACGAACACTTCCACCACCTCCTGTTCCTCCCTCCAAAGCGGCGGCGTCGCCGCCGGCCCCATCCTCCCCAGTGCCCCCGGCGCGGAGCAGACCGCCGGCAGCCTCCTCTACACCACGCCGCACGGACCCTCCAGCAGAGCCGGGCTGTTGCAGCAGCCACCAGCGCTGGGACGCGGCGGCAGCGGCGGCGGCGGCCCTCCGGTAATGCCCTCCTGTTCCCACCCTCCCCAGCCCAGGCGGGAGGTGGGCGCGCCGTGGGCCGTCCCGGGAGAGCGCAGGCCGAGCGCAGCGGGCCTCCGGGCTGCCCCTCCAACGAGGGTTTATTGTTAGTTTTGTGCGCTCCCCTCAGCGCCGGTGGGGTCGGGGAGCTCCTTCAGGAGCAAGGGGCCCTGGGGCGCTCCTTGGCGCGGACTACAGCAGACACTCGGAAACTTTTCGTGCCCCCCTTCTTTTCCTACACTTTTCCCTACCCCCACTCTCCCCTCCCCTGCAACGCGAAGCTTCCTCTTTCTCGGGCGTAGGATGGGGTCACGCCCCGGATGGAGAAGGGGGTGGAGGAGGGAGCAGGGAACTGGGGAGTGGGGGGCCCTGGGGGGTGGAAACCGGGGGCCAGTTGGGTGGGTTGCCCAACACCAGCCTCCGAAGCTCGTTGGCCGCCCGGGGTCCCTACGGCGAGCTCGGAGCACAGGTTCTGCTAGGCTGCGCTTGTCACATTTTGGGATCTGTAACTCTGAGCCACAAAAGAGCGGGGGGCAGCCGAGGGCGTTGCTATGTTGGGGGCGGCGGAGGAGCTGGCAGAAGGGTGCGGGCTGGGGCGTGGGGCGTCTTGGGGTGAGGGACTGCCGAGGGGGCGCTCCGGCCTGGGCGCATCCTGGCGGTGGCAGCGGAGGCGCCCGCGTGGCCCGAGCGCCCGGGCCTTCCTCGCCGGCCCCGGGCCTGCCCTTGACCCGCCTCTCCCCTCACCCCTTCCTTCCCCGCCCTGTCCCCCTCCCCCCCCCCCCCAGGCGGCGGAGGGCGGGTGCAGCCGCGTTCCCGTCCCGCAGCCCGGGTCTGTCCCTCTCCCCGGGACCCGCCGGTGACGTTTCGCACACGTGCGCGGAGGACGCGCCTGTGACTGGGGAGGAGGCGGCGGCGGGAGGGGGCGCTGGAGGGGAGAGGGGGCACCCACTTCCTCCTGCTCGCCGGCTCCCTGACTTGGGACAGTCCCGGCGCCCTCGCACCGGCACGGCCACCCTCCCTCTCCTGCCCCTACCCCCCGCGGGCGCCCGCCCTCACCCGGCGCCGCTGGTCTGCTCGGCCCTCCGGGCCCCTCTCCAGCCCGCCCCCCACCTCCCCTGGAGCCAGGCTGGTTTCGGAAATGCCCTTACAGCAGCAGGTTAGTGACCCGGACCGCGCGGGGGCTGCCGCCGCCACGGGGGCACCGGATTCTGTTGGGGGCTGGAACCGAGAGGGTAGGCGGTTCGGTTGAGCGGGATTTTGGAGTGGGAACGGGGGGTTGGGTGCTTGAGGGAAATGAGTAAGCAAGAAAAATCTAACTAAGTAAATGCCCGGCCTCCGGTTTTAGGGACCTCTGGGCGCGAGTGCCCGCCCCAGGGGGTTGGTTTGGTGTTTGTGTGTATTTTTTTTCCTAGGGGGCCTGTGGATGGGCGATTGAAAACCAGAGGGGGCTTCTCGCCAATGGCCGAGTTGAGCTCTGTTTTCTGTCTTCCTTCCCTTGTGCTGGAGGGGGAGGGGGCGGGTCAGAGGGTTGGGTGTCCGTAGGATTCCCAGGCCACCCGCCACCCCCTCCCTTTGTCCCTGTAATTTATAAAGCGCCTTTGAGAGATGATTTAGGTCAGTATTCGGCTTCTCTTTTTGTTGGTACTAGAATTGTGGCCCGGCGGCCCGCCCCCCCATCCTTCTCCTTTTCTCTCCTACATTCCCTTCCTCCATGCCTCCTGTCTTCACCCTCGTGGTCAGAGTTGGCCCCCACGAGGCTAGAAATGAACCGGACTCAGATACATGGTTGGTTGACAATGCCAGTCGTTGACCTCACCTTGTCTCAGCTCCAAATGGGTTTATTTTTTAGAGTATCAAGATTTTGCAGGGGTCTTGAAGAAAGTCAGCACATAAGCATTACTTTGGGAAGTAAGATGGGTTTGGGAATAAAGAAAATTTCTCATTTCCTTACTCTTCCCAGTTTCTTTCCTTGTTGAATCTTAACTGCTTTACAGCCCCAGAGATACTTGCTAGGAATGTGTGATACAGTCTCAGTCAAAGAAGGTGATCTGTTTTGGGTTTTGGTTTTCTTAGTGACTACTAGGGTCTGCCAGCAGGGGAGAAACGGTACAAGTACCCACTTAACACATAACAGTATCCGTCTGCTGGATTCTCAGTCACAGGAATATTCCATGCATATGTTAGCCTTAAATACTAAACATGATTGGACATATTTTAAGCATATTTTCCCTCTGCACAGTTCTGTTACTATATCATAAACTTAATCTTAACCAACTATTGACATTTTTCTTGGATTGGATTCAGATCTATGGGAGGGTAGTTTTGACATGGGAATTTGTAAGACCACCGGATTGCTTTTTTTTTTTTTTTAATCTTAGCCTGCTTGTTGGGCCAGATCTGCAAAACTGTCTGGCCAAACTTGATGCAGTTCATTGTATTTAAGTATTTAAAGTATAAAAAATTACTCTTCCAAGTTATTTCAAAACTTTGTCCTCCTTGCCATGAGAATGTATATAATTCCAAAGTCATGAGCCCCGCGTAAAACTTTGATTTGCTTTGTTCATATTGAAAGTGTTAGATTTCTATTTATTTCTTGAAATTTATAATATTCTTCCCCTAAGCAGGAATGACAACATGGGGAATAGCTAAGTGACTGGCCGAGCAAAGAGACCGTTGAAACACTTATGTCCAAGAAGTGGTTGAGAACTTGTGTTCAGGGGCCAGAATTGCAGATCCACTTTATTCCATGTTCTATCTCAAGACCACTGGAGAACATAACCAGGAACAAATTCTTTAGCTTTTTATTTTAATAAGGAAAAATATACATATTAATATATATTATAAATATATATAACATGTTACATATATTAGTGCTACCTTTCTAGCTGATTGCCTCTCATTTACAAGTTGTGTGATCATAGACAAGTCTCTCAAAACAACTTCCTCTTCTGTTAAATAGGGACAATAACAATACTACCTTGAAGCTTTTCTTTTTTAAGGTTTAAATATGGTAATGCACCTAAAACACTTAGCATAGTGCCTGGCAAATAGCAGATGCCCAATAGAATGAGTATGCAGAAATATTTGTTATGACCGTGTAAGGCCACATGTACAACTGCCTCTTTGTTTACGTATATGAACAAAATGGTTAAAAGTTTTCTAGAGTGAAATGGAATTATACCTAGTTTATTTGGACTTTCAAATATACACAACATGGCTGTCTTAGCGCTGGGTAAAATAGGGGCCTGTACCACAGGCCTATATAGAGATGATGGTGTTGAACTTCCCAAGCATGAGCTTGTGCCTAGTTTGTGACCAAGTTAGGGTAGCTCATTCTCTCTTGTTTGCCTGTTTCTCTCCACTCATGACCCATGGACCTGCCAGCTTTTGAGTGCATCTGTGCTGAGCGACTTTCAGAAAACTGAACTCCCAGTTGTCACCAAGTCAGAGACATGCGCTAAACTCAATTTTAGCTGGTGAACTGTTGGAAATGGAGGCGCTCTAAAGAAACCAGTCAGAACTGCTATTTTCCTGGAACAGAAAAGTCTTCTTATTTTCTGCCTCTTCTAAAAAGAAGCTGAAATTATTTCATTCTACTTCAAGAAAACTTGGGCTCAATGACTGCAAGAGACAATGGCCTGCTACATCTGATTTACTGTAGTCCAGTCATAGCAACCCACTCGTTATACCTTGGGAAAGAGCCCACAGTGTTTGAAATTTCCATGTAAGAATGGAGGAACTATAGGTGCTATATAGCTGGGCCTCTTTTCCTGTGCAAGTATAAAAGAAGAAAAATGCCGGGTTTTTGTGGTTCAGTACTCAATAATCTTGCTTCTGCTGAGATACATGGTTGATGCTAAGTTTAAGCTAGGAGAGAATTTTTGATCACTACATACCCCAAAATGGAAGTTTTAATGTAATGCAGCCAGACTTGGGCAGTATAAATAGAAATAGCACAGTGCCATAACCAGTACCAAAGGTGCCACTTGAATCATCCTCTGAAACAAAGCACCCTTAAATGTCACACCGTAAGCTAAAGAACTCAAGCTTGTGAACAGAAAAGGATTTTTTTGTTTGTTTTTCTATAAATCACCACCTTGTGTGATACTTGGAAGAGTAGATCCTGAGACTAATGTGCTGTGTAAAGTTAACTTGAAACAGAAAATAAGCTTAGACATGACTAATAGCACTTGGAGATGGAAACACTGGGAAAAGGTTGCTTTTATTCTCATTTCTCAGAGATACAATGCAGTAGTTTTCTTTAACTCTCCAGCCTTTATTGCCATCCCCATAGATAAACCATCTACACCTTTACCCCTTTTCAAAGGACTTGGACCCATTTGGCAAAGTATCAGATATTCAGTTAATTGTCTGGCTGGTTTTCTAACTTAATGGGATTTCTATATAGTCCATTTGTATGTCTAGTTTACACCCACTTTCTAGGCTAACCAATTCCCATTCCTTTTTAACCACCCACTTTGTACTGACATCTTCAAGTAGGATGAGGTAAAACCAATTGCCTGTGCAATCAAGTCCCTCATGGATTCCCATGATACCACCCCAAATAGTGCCAGGCAAAGAAGGTAGGTTTCAGTTCTTACCAGGTTGTCTGTTTCATTTTAGTTTTTGAAGAGAACTTCCCTGACTTCTTTGAGGTACAAAGCATGTGGTTTATGCATATTTTCATGCTTGTTAGCAACTTAAAATAGTGTTTCAGGGACTATATTTACAATTGCTAAGAAGCATTTTTTCCTACTAATCATTTTTCATGGGGCTAAGAAGGTAAGATAACTGGGAAAGCCATAAATATAGGAAACCACTAATGGTATCTCCTTCCTCCTACACTGATCCTCTCTTTGGCTTGGAAGAGTGACTTGGAAAATGTATCTTACACAAAGAAAAGTTACACCGCGGAAGGTACAAAAAAGCAACAATTGAAATGGGGACAGGAAACTTGGAGGGCGTAGGTGGGGGTTACTTAATATTAGAGGGATAAGGCATATAGTTTTTGCCTTAGTAGGAAGGAAAATGGTTTATTTTCTGTTCTCCCTTTTGCTTCAAACACTATTCCCCCAAAGCAGTGTGCTTTTACAAGAATGTATGCTCATTGTCCCCCCAACCTTAACTGGGGGTCAGTCCTGTGGCCACGGTGGCCTCAATAATCTACAAGATAACTTGGAATGAGAAGAAATAAACTCCAGTAGTTGCCAGATTTTATCACAAAGCCCATTCGCTTGGCTTTATTAGAGAGCCTGAGTGAAGCAGGCCACTGCTCAGCTTTGAAAACTAAGGCAGGGTATTATGCCGTGGGAGGTTGATAGCAGTGAGAATTGACAGCTGATGAAGCAGGAGGGGATAAAAAGAATACAGTTGACTTCAGTCTGCTTTCAGTTACTGCGCCCCAACTGTCTGGGGCCATTTGTAGTGTCCAAGGCAACTTGGACAATTTCTAAGAACAATAATTTTCGTTAGCATAGGCAATCATCGATATTACCAGTGGTCTTCAAATGACAACATTTGAGAGCTGTAAAGAAATAGTCATCAACTGACCCAATCCCCTTCATTTTTTAGGAGAGGAAATTAAGGCCCATTGCAGTTAAATTACTTGCCCAAGGTCACAAGCCAAGCCAGAACTGAAACTGGAGACGTGAATTCTTAGAAGCAGCCTCAATCACCAACAGCAAGTCAGCTATGTCTCATATGCCCTAAACGTCAAAATTGGGATGTGTAGACCACATTTTAGATTGCTTCAGGAGCAGTTACATTTATGAAAAGTGTACTCATACAGAAATGTCCTTTGAACGGTTAATTTTCAAGTAACAACTCATTCTCAAAGATAGAAAATAAGCGAGGCTATTTCAGGTGTTAAATGCAAGAGCTTTTTTTTTTTTTTTTTTTTTTTTTAATGGAAGGAATGACTGAGACAAGAGTAACACAATAGTAGTCTTTCTTAAAGCTTTATTTGTTACATGCAAATTTGATTGTCTTCTGTGGAAATGACTTTTCTTGTATTCAAAAAGTGAACTAGACCTCACAGATAATTACACCTAAAAGGATTTTGACACCTTAGAGAGAGGCATTGTGGCTCTGGAATCAGAGGGCTTGGGGCTGGGCCTTCCACATTCTGAGTGTGGTCCTCTGGGGGCCCTGGGCCCTTGCCTATCAACAAGACACCTGCCTACCCCCACCCCCAGAAGATTTCTGATTTAACCAAGAGGCTGGTCTGTTAACTCTTTCAGAGGGAGCCACCATCCCCTAAAAGCCAGAACTAATTTTCTTAAAATGCCTGTTACTTGTGAAACTGAGAAAGCTTAAAAATAGAATCACTTCAAGTCCTGAAGCCTATAAGTGAAATACAATCCAAGGTGGCTGTAGTTCACTGGCTCATTAGGGGCAGGAATATATGGCTTGCCTGTAATCCCCACATCGGAAAGGTGCCACGTGTAGATTTGGTAATGAGCACTGTATTGACCAGCTTCACTGGTGTCCACTGGAAGATTTTTGTGTGGACAGAGTCCATCTTTCAGAGGGTGCCGTTGGTCCTCCCAGCCAGCTCGTGCCTGGCTATCCCCGAGATCCTTTAGGCTCCTCCAGGGTGCTTTTGACTGACTGTTGAGAAAGGCTTTGCTCAGCTTGCTTACTGGATCCTGAAGGTGGTGGTTGCGGATACCGGGCTCATAGGAAGTGACCCTCTACAAATATCACCTTGCTTTGCTCTTTCCGTTTCTGATGTTTTGAGGCTTTAAAAATACGTAAGCAGAACGGCAGCCCTGTGGCCCCATACATCTGAGTATTTCTGGGTCCGGCAGCCATAGGGGAGAAACAGGCTCATGACTACACCCTCCACCAAAAAGATGAAGTGAGGGTCCCCTGAGCATGAGTTCAACCATGATGGCTGGGGCCCCAAGTGCCTGGTTCTCATTCTGGCACTGCTTCCTTAGGGCAAGTCACCCTATGTGTCCTATTAATTTCCTCACCTGTGGAATTGGGGAAATGATTGTACCTACTACCTCTATGGGCTTAGGAAGATTAGCGTTCATATTTGTGGAGCGCTTACCCCACATGGGGAGTGCATGGGGGAGGATGATGTGAGTATTCAATTGATACATGGTAGAACTGCCCTTCCCTTGCACAGCCCCCAACAGGGCTGTCCTGACCTAGCTCTAGTGTTCACTGGGACCCTTAGCACTTTCTAAAAATGATGGTGATGGGGAGGAGCGAACCATGGGGTGGTCTTATTCTCACATTCTTTAGGATATATTTGTATGTCTTTATAAATTGTTGTCCATTGACTTGAGAGATGGAAGAGAAGAATAAACTTCTTACTCAGTAGTAACAGTGTTGTGATTAAACTATTTCTATGATCAAATGTGTTAATACAGTTGCACTGTTCATATTAATTGCACGAACATGACTTCACTCTGTATAGTAAACTATGGCTTAAGACCGAATGGCAAAAATAAGGGTGTCCAATGTCTCTGGGCCCTGGCAGACCTGGAGGCCCAATTGGGGAAGGGCAATTTTGCCCTCCAGAGTCAGGGAACCTGCCTTTTGTTCTTCCTTTCCTGTTCTCATCTCCCTCTTCCCTTGTTTTTTGTGTTCAGGCTGTTCTTCCCCATTAACCCTCATGCTCCCTCTGCCTGGAGTTTAGAAGGGTGCTAGAATGGCAGTCTTCACTGACTGCCTCCGAGACTTAGGTTGATTACAGCCCTTTCCATGGTGTTTTTTGTTTGCTTGTTTGTTTTTTTAAAGATTATATTTATTTTGAGAGAGAGGGAGAGAATCATCAATATATGGTTGCCTTTCACCTGCCTCCAGCTATAGGCCTGACTGGAGACCTGGTTTGCAACCTGGGTATGTGCCCTGACTGGGAATCAAACTAGTGACCTTTGGGTTCACAGGCCGGTACCTTATCCTCTGTGCCACCAGGCAGGACCATGGTGTTTGATGTAAGGTGAAATCTTGTCTTTGCCATTTTGCTTCCCATTCCTCCCAATGCAGATCCTGGCATGGCTCAGTGGTTCAAGTGGCTGGGATTTCCTTCCCGTGCATTCATCTGTTCAAGGGTTCTTTGTCCTCCTACTCTACCTGGCTCTGGCCCCCATCCTTTCATCAGGACCTGCAGAGCCTTCCCTGATTCCCCAGGGGCTTGGATACCACCTTCCCTCACATTACTGCTTTCCTGTAGCACATCTTAGTCTGCCTTGTACCTTCACCACTGGCTTTCTCAAATTACTCCTTCAAACATAAGCTGTGAGAAATCAGCCTGGTATTTTCTACATTGTAGGCCCTCATGTTTAAGTAAAGGCATTTTCATAGACACCTACAGTATACTTAGAGTCATATCCTGTATCCAACCACTCTTGAGTTTGCCATTTGGGGATACAGGCTTTTTTTTGAGAGAGAGAGGGGATGGGAGGGAGAAAGGGGAAGACACATCAATGTGTGGTTACCTCTTGCATGCCCCCAACTGGGGACTTGGCCCGCAACCCTGACATGAGCCTTGACTGGGAATGGAACTGGTGACCCTTTGGTTCACAGGTTGTCACTCAATCCACAGAGCCACATTAGCCAGGGCTGGGGAGACTGGCTTTAAACACAAGTTGGTTCAAAAGCAAGACCAAACAAGAGTCAGGAGGAAAGTAAGACTCCTCCAGTTCTCAGCTATATAATCTCAGCAGGAAGTGCCAGCTGAGCCATGAGAATGGAGAGGCCATGGCTCCCTGGTCATGAGTTTTAGAACACATTAGGGTACATACTTGAATCACCTGGCCAGTTTAAGAAATTAATAATACTTGGGCCGCACCCAGACTAATCAGAGTCTTTGGGAACGGTGTCCAGACATAGGTATTACTTTTTAAGTGTCCGACATCATTGTAAGGTGCACTTTCAGTTGAACCACTGAGCTAGGAGGAGAGGGCCAATCAGGAAGAAGGGAAACACTGCAAGGTGAAGGCAGGGAGGCAGAAAGTAGGTTAGTGCAAGCACGGACCAGTTTGGACTAGGGTCAATATGGGAGAAGACCTGGGACCTAACTTTGGCTACGTTGGTAAAATTGGTCTATAGTAGATAGTACCTTCCTGCAAGGGCCAGGCAGGAAATTAATGGTGGGGACTAGAGTGGAGAGTGGGGGATGGATAAGTGGTATGGAGGTTGTGCTTGAACAAAGAAGAAATGCTCAAAAGGGAGCCATGGGACCCTGTCCCAGGCCATTGCTGCCGGAAGGCAGGCCTCATTTGGTGCCAGATCTTTAACCTTGAAGTGCCAGAAATCTACCAGTTTTTCAATGTTGGCTTAATTGAAAAGGAAAATGTGAAAGCCAAACAAAATAGGTCTGTAGGCCAGATTTGGCTTCAGGGCTGCCACTCAGCAGTCTCTGGTCTCTTGGATAATAATAGCTAATGTTTATCAAGTGCCCATGTGTATGGAGGGCACTGAACTAAGTGCTTTACGCACATTAGCACATTATCCACATAACAACCTATGAAGTGGGTATTATGATCACGCTTGTTCTGCACAAGAAGACCCAGACACTTAGGGGTTAAGGGGCTGGTTCAGTCCTCCACTGATGAGTGGGGCACCTGAAATTGAACCCTAGGAGCTTGGCTCCAAAGCCTCAGCTTATTTCTGGATTTTATCCTCTGTGTTCTCTGATATTGTGTTAATTACATAGTAGGAACCCAAGATACCTGTCCAAAGAAATAATTCAGTGTTTTTCTAAGCTCACTTGATAATAACAATTGCCTGTAGCACATGTTCCAGATGCCCATTTCCAGGTTGCACCTCTGCCCTCCTCAATCAGAGAAGCCCTAAGGTCTTCTGATGTTCAGAAACATGCAGGAACACTGCTGTAGATAGTTGAGCACAAGCAGAGGTTTCTTGAAGCTGGAATGACCAGGTGATACAAGATCCGCCTGCATAATCTGCGCGTTTGTTTGCCTCAACTGCTTCCCCAGTTGGAAAGAACAGCTCAGGGTAGGTGTATCGGTACCCCATATCCACCCTTGTGGTGCCAGTATCTAGATTTCCAGGTCTTTGCCAAGGCAAACCATCCAGCGATGGATTACCAAAAACCCAAAGAGGGTAAAACAAGAAAGGGTTCCAAAAGGGTGAAGAATCGTAGCTTAGAAGGTTTAAGTGAGCATGGTTGCTATGTTCCGGATACCAACACCAGCCAGGACCCCAGGGGATCATTCTGGGCATCCTGCTCTCAAAGTTTATACTTTACCCTTTATACTTTATAGGAAGGCTTTTCCCTCTGTCAGGTCTGGGCCTGTGTGATACAGGTTACAAGTGGATAAAAAGTCAGAAATTTGGCCCTGGCTGATGGCACAATGGATAAGGCACTGGCCTGTGAAACCAAAGGTTGCTGGTTCGATTCCACAGCCAGGGCACATAACCAGGTTGCAAGCCAGGTCTCCAGCCAGGTCTGTAGCTGGAGGCAGGTGAAAGTCAACCATATACTGATGTCTCTCTCCCTCTCTACCTCTCTCCCTACCCCTCTCTGGAAATAACAAAGTCTTAAAAAAAAAAAAAAAAAAAAAAAGATAGACGTTTCCCTGGGAAGAGAACCAGGACATACCATTAGAGTATGGGTGCTATCAATTCGATAAGCCTGGAAGCAGAATAGCTACAATGACAATGTGAAAAGGCTGGATGGAAGTGAGGGGCAGGCTAAGGAAGGAAAAAAATACACAATCTTTGGCTCCCAAGACATTTAATTCCTGGGGCTGGAAGATGGATGAGATTGCACTTTTATTTTTATTTTTTTTTTAAGATTCTATTTATTATTTCTTTTTAAGAGGAAAGCTAAGGGATAGAGAAAGAGGGAGCAACAGAAATGTCCATTGGTTGCTTCTCACAGGCTCCCAACTCAGCCAGGACTTGGCCTGCAACCTAAGCATGTACCCTGACCAGGAATCAAACTCGTGACCTGCAGGTTGTTCACAAGCCAGCGCTCATTCCACACAGCAGCCAGGGCGAGGCTGAGCATTTCTTATGTCAGGTGTGTACTGTGTGAAGAGAATAGTTTGTTTGGTCAGAGTTGGTTCTGAGTGAAACCAGAGGCTGTCAGGCTTTCTAAAAGGCGAGGTCTGAGCTGTGGAAACGTGGCTTTGGCATGTAGGTTTTAGTCGAAGCCTGGATGAGCTATCATAAGCCAAGAACTGGTCTCCGTTTTTTTAAAGCTAGGGAGAGCTTTTAAAAAAAAAAAAAAGATATGGAGATATGGTGCCACAAAAATCTTTTCACTATTTCCACTTCTCTCTCTCTCTCATATGAAAACGAGACAGATTCATCAGGTTAACTTTGGGGGACCAATATTGTCAGGGTGCCCAGAGATGAACCATCAGATGTTATTCATTGCCTGTGCTCCCAGGTCTGGGCTGGCTCCTGTGTGCGGTGAGAAAGCCTGCAGTTTGCAGCCTCTCGAAGCATAGAGCCAGCTGGAGAGGGCTGTGCATGCAGAAAGGTCACATAATTATGTCTTGAACTAAGATGGCTCTTTTGGCTATTATGTCCTATGTTCTCTGATTTTGCTGATTTTTTAAAAAGTCTTGAATTTTTAGCATACTAAAGTTAAAAAATGAGAGTCTTTGAGTACTGCTCTCGAGGAAAGGACTATATAAATTCTCTTTATAATTGATTTTTAAATATGTAACTTGTGTTGAACCTTATTTGCAGCACTCTTTGCATTGACTAATTTTGTTGCTATATTGACTAGCAAAATTTGTGGCGATCCCACTAATGTGGTTAAGTTTCCAACCTTTCACATTGCTCTTTCCCTTGTTCACATCTCAGACACCATAATCCTGGGGCTAGGCTTCAGATGTGGTTTTCAGACATGGTGGTGGGTATGGGTAGGACTTTAAGAGCTGGCTGCAGAAACATGCCCTGTCACTTACCGGCCTGTGTGTGACTTTTACAAATTTTATCTACGAGCTGTAGCTACGTAAAATAGTGTACCTGTTTCCTTCAGTGGTTGGGAGAATTAAACGAGATAGTGTTCATGAAAAATTTACTATGTGTTCCTTACTAGCATGTGCCCCCTACAGTGGTAAGAACTCTTGTGTGTTGTTTGAATTTAAAATTTTCAGCATTTCTTTTTCTTTTTTTTTTTTTTATGAGTGATTTTTACTTTTTTTTTTTTTTTTTTTTTTTTTTTTTTTTTTTTTTTTTTTTTTTTTTTTTTTTTTTTTTTTTTTTTTTTTTTTTTTTTTTTTTTTTTTTTTTTTTTTTTTTTTTTTTTTTTTTTTTTTTTTT